>VZTO01008583.1:66810-77736 GCA_013400615.1 Syrrhaptes paradoxus
GGCTGCGCGGGGCTCCTCTCGCCCCGCCCGGAGGGTCTCCCGGGGCCGAGGTGCGCAGCCTGGGAGGGGTCCTGCTCCGCCGCCCCACCGCGGGGCGCTGCCCGGGGCGCGCAGCCCGGAGCGGCCCGCGGCCGGGGTGAAGGGGAGGGTTGTGTTTCCCTGCCGAACCGGCGCGTGTTGTAGTCACCGAGCACAACGTGAAGTCTTTGAGTGAGCGTTTGATACGTGTGAAAAGCTGGAAACGTGCATTCCCCCCCTCTCCTCCTCTTTCCATCTCTTCATTTGTTGTTGTTTTGAAGGGAAGGCAAAAGTTTTGGAAGTTACAGAACTCTTCTGTTTTGCTGGTAGCGTTGATTAATGCCTCTGTGCATGTTCAGTGCTGGCTCCACAAGCAGCCTGCAGTAAACTTGGGCCAGAGAGCATATGGAATGAAGTAAAGATAAACTTTTTTTTTTTCTTTAAAGTTGGAGTTCTGTCCCCCAAGAGTTTCTTGTAAGATGTTTTGTCAAAGATTTGTTTTTTACTTTTAGTGGCTATTTGGTGAAGTCAAACACATGGTTGTATAAATTGCACCCTTAACAGTGATGTTAGAATAGAAACAACCTTTTATTGACATTGCTTCTCATGGGGATAATAGGATAATAGTTGTTTGATAATAATATCAAACTATTAAGTGGTTTGATTTTTTTAAAACCATCTTTACTGGTGGACAGCATTTGTGCTGTCGCGGCTGCGTGAGGCCTATAGGCCTTTGCAAAAACTTGAGTAGCTCCCCCAGAATGGGTAAATGGTGTTTGAGAGGAAAGAGGTGAGGTGGTTAAACTTACATAAGGAGGTGGTTTAGAAAAATATTAAATACTTTGTATGAGATTTTATTCACAGTGGATAGTTACAGAGCTTCGTTACGTGTTGGCATTATGTAGTTGAAGTAATTTGGATCCAAATGAATCTTTATAAGAAGTTATTTCTATGCCATGAACACCTGTTTTATGCAGCTAGTACCACTGTCTTGGGTATGCAGAACAAAAGCAGGGAAAAATTGATGGGACAGGGCTGGATGGAGGGGGGAAAAGGTATAAAGTTCAGTAAGGCTTCAGTCTTGCTCAGGATTATTTTTTTTTCATTGGTTTATGGACTGAAAAGTAAGAAGTGCTTTGCTGGTAACTAATGTTCAGTCTATTCAGATTTTGGTGGAGAACTGAACATCTGATCAGATAGATTACATGCTTTGTTTTACAACAAAGTTCTTTGGTTTATTTTTTGCAGGCTAAAGTAACAAATCAGTTATTTTAAGGATGGCTTTTAGGAGCCAAGGGCTCCTAACTGACTGAGAACTTGATATGATTCCCTTTACTGAGCACTTGCTGTCAACCTGTTTGTCCCAGGCAGGGTTCAGTATACCTGTTTGTAGTTATATTTACAAAATAGGGCAAAGTATCCTTAATCTGTACAGTCTCCTGATGGTTTTATCTAAGTAGATGGACTAGCACAGTTACTAAAAATCAGCTACATGCAGTTTTGTAACAATCAACCCAACAACTTGATGATACCAGATCATGAGGATGGAAAAAATAGGCAAATGTAATAACTGCCTTTTAGCGTTCTGTCAGTCTTGGTTCTGTGAGGAGTGAATTTATGTAAATTTTTTCTTCTTTACTGACACCCTTCTTAAAGAAAAACTTCTGTTGTTAAGTTGTAATACAGTGGGAGGATGGAAAAGCTAACAAGGAAAATACTTCGGATCATTATAGAGTGCAGGAATAACAAATATGGGTAAAATGCCTTATAGGTGGTTGTAGGGAAATCACATCTGCCCATTGTATCTAAAATACGTTAAAATATGTTTTGTTCCTGTTACATCTTTGTACTGAGAAACTAGTCCTTAAAAACTCAGTGTCTCTGTTTTTCCTGCATTCAGAGAAAGAGGAAGATTAATGGTTTCACTGCATGAAACAATGAACCTAGGGTAAAACATGTAATTTCCTCTTCAAGTCCATATAAATGGTAGGTAAATGCTGTGGGATCTCTTCAGAGGCTTGCAGGTGCTGTTCTGTTCTGCAAGAAAGTTGAGCTCTTCCAGGTCTTTTGCGTTTTATATAACCCATAGTTGGTAACATAGGTGTGTAGTATTACCACTGTGGAGTGATAGATACCTTTTCTGTGATTCCACGTAGGGTCGTGTTCTGCTCGTTGCAGTTGTGCATTGACATTCACAGTCACAGAAGGTGAAGCGATTGCGGTGATGAGAGGATGATTTGTGAGGAAGTTGAGCCAGACTAGGATCACTCATCTTGGGGTGGTGGAGAGTGGTGTCAGCTGAGGTGGTGCAGGTACAGAGGTGAAGGTGACCTGCTCCGGTTGTGAGTGGCACCAAAAGAGACAGTCTCACCTTGTTTTACACAGGACCTCCTCTGTGCTCTGGCTGGGAGTTGCAGTGTGCTGGCTCACAGCAGTTCTTGCGATGCTCTTCTTGCAGAAGGAGGTTCTGACCCTCCGGAGGCTCTTAGGAATGAAAATAAATGTACCAAATATCGTACTGTCTGGGGAAAAAAAAAAATCAGTGTAATATGTTCCATGTTGCATGTTCAGTTATTTCTAGAGCTGAGTAGAGCTGTGAATGTATTTTAAACAGGATGTGTATTGAATTTTGTTGTTCTTATTAAAAGTGGTAAAAAGATGGCTAAATACCATGATGGGAATTCACTCTGTTAACTGGCCACCGTTTTGTGTAGTGAAATTAGGGGCTTGTAAATTCTGTAATACCTCCCCAATTTAACAAAGGAGGGAAGTAATTTTAGGATTTTTTTTGGCTCATCCTGTGCAGTCAAGTCAGGTAAACCTGTCTTTGGTTAAATTCAATTCCCAGGGATGAGGACAGGGCCATTGTTGAAATTATTAAATCCTGCTGTGTGTGTGAGGCCACAAAAATGCCTTTTCAAAATGATCCTTTTTATTTCCTCCTGCCTTCTTGTTTCGCCTTGTGAGAAACTGTCTGTTGCACTTTATCCAAACCACACTCCAAGGAAACAATGGTTCTATTGAATTGTAAAGTAAGCACATGGAACTCAGAAATTTTTAGTCTAATATCAGTGTGCCCTTTCCCTGTATAACACTTACTTGAGTTCAAAGTAAGAAGGTTTGTGTTGTACACAGGTCTTCTCTAGAGATGCATAAGACATGTCCTTCCGTAAGTTTTATTTTAGAATGTTGTGCATAATTTGTAATAGCTGTTTTCTTATAAGTTAGAGTTTGAAATAAGGAATGAATCCCTGTAACAACAATTGTTAAAGAAGGGCAATTTAAAAAATGTTATACCTAAGACTACCTGAACTTTTTTAGGTATGTTCTTTGTAAAGTAGTTCAGAAAGTATTTCAATAATTCCCTTGACTGGGGATGATTGAGGTAATAAGTAACTTGATTTTTTGTTGTTTTTGTTTTTTTGTACAAGATGCAGATAGAAATGTAGAACACATCTGTAGTGAGTGTTGCTACTAAAAAGTCATGCTTTTGGTTATTTATACTCGTACAGGCTGGCATTTCTTATGTTAAGTACTTGAGTAGGAGTATCTTTGAAAACTTCAGTTATTTTAGGAAATTAAATTGGGCAGATAATGTGTTTATTTTGTCGTAACACTTGAACGGTTTAATTTTGAAACTTTTGCTCTTCCAAGCTTTGTGGTATGAGTTTGAACATCAGCAGGCAATCCATGCACTGTTAAAGAGATGCTTTTCCTACCTCCATTTAAAAATTAATTAAAAGCCAGACAAATGGCATCTCTCTGAAAAATGAGTTTTCATACCCCCTTTCAAACCTTGACAGTGAGTCAAATTAATTCTGTAGTGTGCATAATGGGAAGGAAGCTAGTGGGAGCAGAGGAGAGGCTTACAGGCATTCTTTTTGGAATGTGGTTTGAATCCCAGTCTTGTGAATCTTGCTTTTTCTGTGCTGTCACCCAGTAGCTGGGACATTCCTGGACAAAATTTGGGTTCACCTCTTAAATCCACATACGTGGCCACTGGTTTTTGTTACTGTACTTAATTACTGTAAAGGGGTTCTGCTCATCTAAAAGTAACTCAACAACCACACCCAATCTGAATTTTCTGAAGGCAAATCAGAAAATTAAAATTGTTTTAAAATCACAATTCCTATACGTATGGTATATACAGGGTAACTTATTGTTTTCTCAAGTGCAGTGTGGCTTTCATAGAAATCAAATGGGCTACATGGTTTTTTTTGTTCTTCCCCCTCCCTGCAGTATTTCTTCTGATTTTGTTGATGTTCAGTATGAAGCTTACAAAAGATCCAAGCAGTCTTGTAGCTTTATCAGAAAAAGTTTCCTTTTCTGTGGCTAGTTGGTGACAGTTCCTTATTTCAAATTGTTGGTGAGCTGTTAGTGAAGCTGTGTAGGTAAGACACTGCAGAACTGGTAGCTGCTGACTGCTGTCATCAGTTAGGCACTTACAACTTCATTTATGTGGGGAATGTTTTTGCTGCATTATTTGTGTAAATTTTGAAGACAGAAGGAATAATAGCTGCATTGGTCTGACATAAAGACTGTCTTCTACAAAAGCTAAATATGAACAAGTTAAATGCACAGAAAGAAAACCACACCAGTCATACCTAACCTAGAGCTATACAGAACATCCTTAAGTGCTTTCAGTGTACTCTGTAAGAAGATTCTATCCTGAAATACATATTTGCAGAGCTGACTCTTTGATACCAGTCCAAAATAAATTCCTTGTGGACCAGGATTCACCAAATGGAAATGGACTTTACCTGACCAACAAAAACAAAATTCATCGTGCATCTTTCTACCATAAAAGAACAACTGAAAAGCCTGATTCCCATGCATGCACATCATAGAATACAGTAGACTTTATTCATCACTCCAAATGCCCTTGTAGAAATCCGGTGTTAAGCTAAAAATGTCACTATGTATTAGAATAAAACTGCATAGATAACTGCTAAAGGACAGACGTTCTTGGTTACTGGTAGAAGGGTACTTCTCGGAAACCCAAAGCTTGCTTTCTGACCTGCCAGCCCTAATCTTCAAATGAAACCAGTCAAATATGTAAAGCATTCTGGGAGGTGACATTCATAACCTTATTGAATAGTAAAAACTAGGTGCTGTGTCCTGTTGCTGTCTTACCATGCACTGCCAGACATTATCATTACCTCGTTTTTCTGTCCCTCATTGCTCGTTGGCTTGAATGATCTTAATTCATCTGAGGTCAAATCTTTATGTATCTGTTTAAAACAGCACGTCCTCCAACAGGCTTAAAAGCAATTTTTTGGCTTTGTGCTGTTCCACATACTGTACTGGGTGAGAAGGATGCCATGATAAGGACCATCAAAATTAGAAACTTCCACTCTCTTGATATTCTTCTTGCATGTAGAAAATTGGTTTGTGACTCTCTGGAGTCGCTTAGCCATTGTTCTGAAGAGAGGTTTCTGATAGCTCTGCCTGGTTATTGCATGTAAACATCGTGGTTTCTCAGCTGGTGACCAATTCCTTGCCCCTGAATATATCTACTATGAAATGAAGCTGCAGTTCTGTTGTCAAAAAGTAAGCCCACGCTAGCCTTAACAGAGAGAACATTGATCTCAGTAGTGTTAAAGGCATCACTTTGTGCAACAATCTGGATTTCTGTGCAAGCAGACAAGCAAAATGTTTGCCTAACATTGCCAAGAGAACTGCTCAGCTGCTGCTAGAGCCAGCTTGCCTTGTCTTTGCTTCTGTTGCTGCCTTGATGTAGCCCTGGTTTTATGAAAGTTTCATTGATCTGCTTCACATTTTCTTTATTTTCATTTCATAGCCTATAAAACGGATTTAGTGTAAAAAACAAAGCTTCCAAAACTCACTCTTTTGTTTGACGTTATTTTTTTTTTGGGTAACAGAGTAAGCTGTCTGAAACAAATACTATAAAGTTTACTCTGACCTTTTTTCTGTCAGTAACAATCTTCAGCGTCACTGAAGTGTCATCATATCTGGTTGCTGAACACCTCATACTCCTCCCTTTACCCAGTTATCACCATGACAGTTCTTTGAATGGGGAGATACAATGAGTGTTTGCTGATTCCTGTTTCTTCAATTAGTCAACAGTTTAAAACAAAAGAGCAGCAGCCTGGCATCTGCTGTTTTCTGCTTGTTCTGCTGATATAATCAAAGTGAGAGTTTCAATTAGGGAACTTTATTTTGCATGTGATTTGTGGTTAAATTAATATAGACAGGTATATTGCTTAAGGGGAAAATGTAAAGTGACATCTGGATTATAGAAGCTTTCATCTTCAGGGCTGCATTGTTTCAATATATTATTGAAACTTTGTCTAATGTTTAAGTAGTTTAGTAGTCTTCCATTTGCTTTATGTACTAGTATTTGCTTCTTGTTCAGTTAAGGCTGTTGGAAGTAATTACAGTGAAACCTATGCTAGTTTGAATGAAGAAGAGCTGAAAGTAAATCCAAGCCAGGAAGGCTGTACTGCTAGACAGAGACTTGTGGGATTTTTAGCCACATAGTCCTCTTCCTTCAGTGAATATTTATGTACGCAGTTGTTCAGTTCCAGCCATAATTGAGAAATTGTCTGGACTAGCGGAGACAGCTGCCACACACCACTGTGCTTAGAAGCAATGCTTTTGACCATTGGAGCTGCCTTATAGACCAGCTTTTCCTGACAGGAGATGGCCTGGCTTTTGTTGGATTTTTCCTGCTGCTTCACAGCTTGAATACACCAATGGAGCCAGAGCCACCCTGTTAATAAGATCACTCATTCTTAGGAAGTTTTAGCTAGTAAATAATATGCTTATGAGATGCATCCACGGCATGGATCACGTAAGTTTGCAGCAGGAAGTCTTTCCCTTTCTGCTCTGGCTTCTTACAGTTTCTGTATCTTCAAGTTAAAGATCCGAGTCCTTTAACATGTTTGCTCGCCTGAGTGTAATGCAATGGAAGGATTGCAAACAAATCTGGAATAAGAACCACAGGCAGCAGGCTGGACACAATGGCAAGGATAAAGCTTGTTTGGGCGGTGTGTGGAGCTCTCCCAGGACTGCTCTGGGGCACTGCAAGGAGGGTGCAGAGAACCATTTGGTTCAGGTGGTGGTGGGTATGCATTTTTTTTTTTTTTAACCTTGAATTCTTCATCATAAATGCACAGCTGTATTTACATTTCAAGTACAAATTGGAAAATAGCTTTCCGTGTGTGTGTGGAGGTGGTAGGAGGCATCAAACCATCTGTGACAGATGTTAGAAATACTGCTTACAGTATTGTGCTGCTCGGAGGCTCTCTGCTGTCTTCATCACAGAAGTGACACAAGCAGCTCAATAGAATGAAACTAAAACTCAGACAGTTTCAGGATTTTCAGTACAGTGTCTTTTTGCCTTTCAAAGCATTATCTGCTAGTAGTTTTGTAGCAATCCTGTGAATGGTTGGTTTAAGTGTGGGGTTGGCTGTTGGAAAATTATGCTGTATAAACAGGATTGTTTGTCATGGTTCAGTGGTTTTCACATCAAGTTTGTTCAGGTTTCATTTAAGAGGGTTTTTTTCTAGTTCTCAGACTTCCAAGCTTGACTTGCCTTTTCAGAATTAAGCTGTGTTCTTGGCTCAAGAAAATTTTTTGCAGGCTAAAGTTCAAAAGACTAAGTCTTGGTCCAGTGCATTTTTTCATACTCTGTGATATAGCTTCAAACAGTTGCACGGGTTGTTCCATGGGTGTCTTGCAACTGGAATTCAAGAGCTCTGCTCNCTTTACTTGAGTCCGTTGCTATCTCAGAAATAGACAATTGGAAGCTTTATTATGGTAGCAAGCATGAATAATAAAAACTAAACCAAACAGGAGTGAAGGATTGTGCGAGAGAGATGGAAGACTTGCTAACTGTGAGTGCTCTCTAAGGATGACAACTGTGAAGAGTTAACTTTGTCGAGTGGTGGTGGGGAGGGTTAGACAAGAGAAGCAATTCCAGGACTCTGATTATATACAGAGGCTTTCAGGATCTTTAAACATACCTTGCCCAAGTTAATTTATGCAGTGACTTAAAATGTCCTGTTCATTTTAAGGGCCTAAAAGAATGCTGATTATTTAATCCTGACACTTGCAAGCTTAACGGAAGTTTCAAGTGAAAAATTATTTCATATGTACTATTAATGATCTTGCAAATTCAGAGTAATTTTATTTTCCTTTTCCTTGTTACTTTGCAGCTGCTGTTGGCTTTCTGGCAGTTTCCAGTGTCATTACCATGTCAGCCCCTTTCTTTCTGGGTAAAGTTATTGATGTTATTTATACAAATCCCGGTGAAGACTTCACTGACAGCCTGACCAGCCTGTGTGCCTTGCTGAGTGGAATCTTTTTATGTGGTGGTGCTGCTAATGCTACTCGTGTCTACCTCATGCAGACTGCAGGTAAAAACAGAAGCAAAAAGTGCTGCTGAGAGTCATCTTTTTTCACAGAGTGAGGATATCTCATGATCTGAAATAAGTTCTTGGCACTGTCTGAGAGATCCTCTTGGAATCAGTAGCTTTTTTTACCAGATCAAAGGTAAACTAATAGTGCAAAGATGAGCATGCTGGAATAATTGTTCGTTTTATTTGCTGTTATGTGACATCTTGAAGCTCACTATTTTCTGGTGTATTATTCTGGTGACTTGTTCAGTGCTGCGTAAGCCTGTGATTTTTATATTGTCAATATCTGTATAGTCTTGTGTGCCGTGCTTGACTGACTTCTGTTTCTGACAGGTCAAAGAATTGTGAAACGCTTGAGAACAGCCATGTTCTCCTCTATTCTGAAGCAAGAAACCGCTTTCTTTGACAAGACCAAAACAGGAGAGCTGATAAACCGCTTATCTTCAGATACAGCCCTCTTGGGCCGTTCAGTGACTGAAAACCTTTCAGACGGGCTCAGGGCAGGAGCACAGGCATCTGTGGGGGTTGGAATGATGGTACGGTGGTCTCTTCCCTGCTTGTCACTTCTTGTAGTTTCCAGTTTGTTTCAGTTCTGTTAGGTGATGTGTGAATGGGATTCAGTCCAGAAACTGTCGGGTGATCTTGGATACAAGTGTATTTCCCTGGCTGTCCATGTACTGCATTGCCATAGACCATGTGCCTGTAGCCAGTTGATGTCTATTCAAAACCCAAAATATGGAGAATGAAGATTTGAAATTCACTGCTGTTGCAGTTAATAGTAGGCAAATAGCTGAACTGTATTCTTACTGAAGATCTTGAAAAACAGTGATAACGTTCCTGTGGTTGTAGGAAAAATAGGGAGTGAAGGGCCTGATGTAAAAGTCATTGAAGTTGGCTGATTCTGTTTAAGGCTTCAGTGAGTAAAGGCAGCACTGAATATAAATTATTTCTGAGGATTTTTACAACAAGTGTTAAGTCTTACTGCTTTAGTCTGTTAGAAAATAATACATTTAGGTAGGAAGTGTGTTAGTGAAGGCTTCAGTGCAGTGCATCAGTTAATATTCCTTGGTGGTCAGTTGATTTATATAAAAATCTGACTTCCCTTAATGTTTTTTTGTGACATTAATTTTTTTATGCTTATCTGGGAAAAGATATGTTATTGGGAGTTATCTTAAATGAAAATGTGGTCATTTCTGCTGTCTACCTGGAGTTAAAAACTGATAGCAAAAAGTCTCCTCATAAAAATAAGCTTCCAGGATTGATGTTATTAGAACTGTTAAGAGTTTCCACTCTGAAGCTTTAAAGCTGTAATACTTTGTCACTGATAAGAATCATGGCTTTCTGTATTTATCTAAGCAAATAGAGTCTAAGGTTTAATCTTACCATAGATTAACTGGAATAACTTTATATAAGGCATTCTGCTGAAAAATGATGCCATGATGCAGTGTTAAAAGGTGGACTATAGAAGGTTGAGAAGAAAGAGATTATTATGAAATAATAATAATAGTAATTTAAAAAGCCTNCACCATCTATTTAAAAGTTGTGAAAGCGCTGTAGAAACTATACAATAGCTTATGTCTTTCAGGATCCCCAAGAGATTTCCTCGTAGGCCTGTTTACTGGCAGGTTAAGATAGTTGACTAAGACCACACAGCGAACCAGTGAGAAGCTAGAAATGAAATCCAGGCCCCTTTGCTTACACTCCTTTGTTCTAACTGTGGGATACATTCCTAAAGTGCTGTGGAGGAATAGATATTTTGCCTGGGAGAAACAAAACATGCTAAATGAAAGCATGGCAGCACTAAACTACAGTCCTGCTAGTTTTAGAAAACTCTAGCAAGGGAAGTTGCACTTCAGTACTCCAGTGGGTAACCCTAACCCCTGACACATACCTTTTTCTTCTAGTTTTTTGTGTCTCCTAGCCTTGCTGCATTTGTTCTGAGTGTTGTGCCACCTTTGGCTGTCCTGGCTGTGATTTATGGAAGATACTTGCGAAAACTTACTAAAATGACCCAGGATTCTCTTGCAGAAGCAACACAGGTAATCTTTTAACAGACACTTTCTAATTAACTTCAGAGTTGCTCTAGTGTATTTAGGTTAGTATCTCTGAAGTAGAGATCTTCTGAAGATAATTGTACTGTTCATTGCCCTAAGCCATGCTGAGCCTGTAGTTTTTTGCACCTGAACAGTATAAAAGGTAAACTTCAGTAAGGCTGAATATAATGTGGATGTACCAGGCCTTGAGAATTTGGAAAAGTAGGAAAGGGTAGGGAGGTTAGGCTTTAGCTGTGTGAGAGTATTAAAAAATCAGCTTATGAAGTCCTGTGTAATTTGGTACCTAGGTTTGAAAAACACTTTGCTTGGACCATGGTTATGAGTTTGAAGCCATCAGAAACATCCTAGATGGGACTTTCTTTTAAAAAAACTTCACTAGCAAGTCCTTCGGTGGAATTGATCCTTGACATTTGATGTTATTGTCAGCTCTTTAATGCTTTTGAGACTTGACTTTTTTTTTTAATTATTATTTT
>VZTO01008583.1:88177-104708 GCA_013400615.1 Syrrhaptes paradoxus
TTAAACTGAAAGCCTGGAGAAGAGGAGGGAATCCGAGAAAAAGAAAAGCAAAATAAATGATTTGCTGTCGGAACAGCAGGGCTAGTGAAATCTTGATGGCTACAGATGGGTGTCTGTTTCCTATCCCCAGTTACTGTTTAACCACACATGGGCATGTGCTGCCATGTGCTGTGGCTAATTGGAGGCTACTTGTGTGCTGCATCTGAAAAGAATTAAGGGTTTTGCATCACATGTCTTTAACATGAACAAACACTTCTTGGATGTTGCTCTGGTGCTTCCATTTTTCAGAAAACTGGTAGGAACTTCGTCAGTGAGACTGTCCTTTGGGAATGCAGCACTACTGTCCACTTAGTTAGCTTTGTATGGATATGTTTAGCTGGGATTTAGCAGGGGTTGAAGAAATTGTGTTTCTTTTTTTTGCCTGTTTATGTTTTTTCTAATACAGATAGTAGTTTAAAATAATTGTTTAAATCAAATGCTGTGGTCCAGAAAGAAGTTGGTTTTATTCAACTCTGGCAATCAAGCATTCGTGATGGTTTGTTATGGTATTTCACAAACTAAGATTTTAGTTTCAGTGAACTGTTGCTTAAGAGTTACGCATCTGATTCGTTTTTGAATACACTGTTCTCCTGAATTTATTAAATATACTTTCCACTTTTAAAAACAAACAAACAAAAACCTGAAAAATGGCCAGTAATGCAACAAACCTAGCAGCAGTTTTATTCTGGTGACCATCTCCGCTTAAAAGCTACTCTGTTAACAGGTAGTAGAGAGGGAGCTGCTCTTGTTCAAAAATGAGGGTATTTCAGGTGACTTTTGTGGCTTGGTGAAAGGGCGGTAAGTGATTTGCAATGTTTATCTTTTTGCATCTGTTCTATGGCAACAGGACTTTGGCCTTCAATAATGCCATTTTATTTCATTGCTCCTAATTGCCAAAACTTAAATTGTTTATAATATGTTTAAAAATTCAGATAGTTCTACTGGAAGTAAACATTGTTAGTTGTTAGGTATTAGCAAGATGGCTTACAGGTTCACTGCTGGTAAGCAACCTGGAATTGCGTTCAGGAATGAGTGGTATACCACACTGATTCAGTGGTGGTGGAAATATAACCCCTGTGGTCCTGAATTGTGGCTTGCAGCTCTCTCTAGATATAACATGGAGACAGATATTTCTATTGGGTGTCATAAAGCCAGTTCTAGGAGGGCTGATTTTTGTTTCTGTATTGTATTCTTTGTCATACAGAGGGAATCACATTAAGCAAAGACACATTCAGAGGTGCTTTGGAATTCAATAATGTTGAGTTTGCATATCCAACACGTCCAGAAACATCAATTTTCAAAGATTTTAGCCTTTCCATTCCAGCTGGCTCTGTTATGGCTCTTGTTGGCTCAAGTGGTACAGGGAAATCGACAATTGTATCTCTTCTGCTGAGGCTGTATGATCCTATCTCAGGTATGTTTTGTGTGTTGCTCTCATTCGTGACAATTGATGCTTTGCATGTCAGATACACCTTATAAACAGACTTTACTGTTTCTTCATTTAAGGCACTATTACCATTGATGGCTTTGATATCCGTCAGCTAAATCCACTGTGGTTCAGGGCAAAGATTGGAACAGTGAGTCAGGTAAGGAAGACAAAAAAATTCTAAGTGTATGAAATAATTTTGTGTGAACAACGAGCTGTGACTCACTTTTCTTCTTTTTAAAACTGTGTGATCTTGCTTCTCAGTGAAATCTCTCCATCTTGCCATAAGTGCTGTTGTGCATGCTTTGTTCTAAAAATAAGTATTCGGAGCTAGTCCCATTATTCTGTGGTCTTTTTTTTACATAATCATAGAGATATAAAGTGTTAGCTTAAAAGAAAAGCGTGCATGTGGAGACCAGAGAGTGCATTGTTGCAAATTGTACAGGTATTACTATCCTGATGTTTGCTATGATTTGTTGAAGAAAGTAACGTAAAGCTTAACGTTTAATCACATTTTGTATGAATGGAGTTACACAATCATATTTTACACAATCATTTGAAAGCTGACCTTCTGTGCTCCGAGTTGTTCCCAGGCAAACACAGTTCTATTAGGAAAGCATGAAAATGTTGGCACTGTTGGCACTTCTGTAGTGCCCCCTCCCTAGCAGCCCCCAAACTCTGGAAGTACTGAGAGATGTTCAGTTGTCTCTTAAAAAGAAACTATTTGACCAATTAAAATATGTATATTCTTTCCCTCGTCTCCCCAGATGCTTCACAGTGCCATCAGCTGTTAGGTTGATGTTCTGGTTAAAAATACAAGGATAACTGGGTATATGTTGCCATTTCAAAACATCTACTTTATGTAATACTGCCACTAAAAGCTTTGTGCATAAAATATTTCCCTGTGGGTCCATTAGCATTTTTCTTTTTGATTGTATGTATTCCACTTGAGTTACCAGTAGGAGATTCATACTGGTATTCATAACACAGCATGTGTGTCCTTTATTTTACAGAGTGGACTTAGCTTGTTTCAGACATTTTCCCTTTGCACAGTATGTGTTTTGTCTGCCAGACCTCTGCTCTAAGCTTTAATATAAGTTAAAAGCACAAAATGCCATGAAATCACAGAATCACAGAATCACAGAATGTTAGGGATTGGAAGGGACCTTGAAAGATCATCTAGTCCAATCCCCCTGCCGGAGCAGGAACACCTAAATCAGATCGCACAGGAACACATCCAGGCGGGTTTTGAATGTCTCCAGAGAAGGAGACTCCACCACCTCTCTGGGCAGCCTGTTCCAGTGCTCTGTCACCCTCACTGTAAAGAAATTTTTTCTCATGTTCAAGTGGAACCTCCTGTGTTCCAGCTTGAACCCATTGCCCCTTGTCCTATCACAGGATGNATCATTGTTGCAAATGATGATACGTAGTAAAGTACAAAGGGAGATTTTCTGAAGTTTGAAAGAATAGCTCTTTCTGAACTCTTCCTAAAATGTTGCAAATTGAGGGTTATGTTTTGTCAATTAAAAAATGAACTTGTTTTTTAATTGGTTTTCACTGCCCATTTTGGTATTAGGATAGTTTTTGTATTTGTTTTTTTATTAAATTAACTCTAGCTTATATATACTTTTTTATCGATATAAAATAAATTAATGCTGGGTCTTATAAGTGGGATTTATTACAGATACAGACAATACATGCATGTAATTACAGATCTACCCTATTAGTTATGTTTTTTTAATTTATCAGGAACCAATTCTTTTCTCCTGTTCTATTGCTGAAAATATTGCCTATGGTGCAGAGGATCCTTCTACTGTGACTCCAGAGGAGATTCAGAAGGTTGCTGAAATAGCTAATGCTGCTAGTTTTATCAGAGATTTTCCAAAAGGGTTTGACACTCTAGTTGGAGAAAAAGGCATTTTGCTTTCAGGTACATCTTTATATTGCTTATTTTAAAAATCTTGACGCTATAGAGTGAAGTAAAAATTCTGTTATTTTTTGTAAACCATTTTTTTAATCCAAGTCATGGCCTGCCATAAGTATTAAAAAAAAAAAAAAAATCCCTCCTTCATCTCCATTCCCCCCTAAAGTACATGGGCCTAATTCAGTTCAGCCCAGGTATTCAGTTAAAATTACTTTATATCTGTTTTCCTATTTCAGTTTACTTAATTTTTTTCCCCCAGGTGGACAGAAACAACGAATTGCGATTGCTCGAGCTCTGCTCAAGGTAAGCCAGCACACAAATAGCTATTTAATTACTTTGTGGGGAAGCAAGAAGGGTTAAAAAGCAGGGGGTCTTTTAATGGGAGAGGTGGAAAAATATTTTTAAAAAGAAAATTATATCTCTTATGTTAACGAGGAAATTTGAAAGGGCTGAGTAATTTAACTAAAGATAATTTACTTACATAAGTGCTTCTTCCTATCTTCAGTCATGTTTTTTGATAGTTCTTCCCAAGACTGATGGTAAATCGTATAATGTCTCGTTTTCTTAAGACCAGGTCAAGGATGAAGGAAGACTTGAAGAGTGTGGGGCTAGTGAACTCATATATGGCACTTCTGTCTCTGTGTTCAGATCTCTGTCATTCATGGGTTGATTTTTCTGGGTTGCAGTTTACTAGCACTATAGATGCTCTGTCTTGCCTTTAAGGGGAGCTGGTCTAGATTTGGGACAAGATGCTATTTCAGGCACAATGTTGTGTCATTTTTTTCTTCAAGGGTTGGCATGGGTCTAGCTTTAGGGCAGGCTCTGTTCTGCACAAAATTGAGGAGGCTTCTGAGGATCAGAGGGACAGGGATTTTCATNCTCCTCTGATTTTCATTCAGAGACAGCCACGGGACCTCACAGGGAGGCATTTTGTGGCTGATGCCCACCTGGAAGTTTTGAGCCTTGCTGAACCCAGCTTAGATTCACATGATGTCACACGGGTCTCTGTAGAATCCTAGCATGCCCAGTTCTGCTCTTCTACTGCAAATGCTGAAAAGCTGTTTGCCTTTGATGTCAAATACAGTTCATGGGAGTAGGGACTTTATTTTGGGAAAAAAAAATTGTAAAAAATGAAAGAGTAGTTAATATATATGTGTGTGGAGGTGCAGTGGAGTCCATTCTCTTCCAGATAAAGTCTGAAGCCTTTACTGTCAATTTAATCAAGCAAGTTTGGGTTATGTACTGTAATTCAGAAGAAGCTTCTTAGGGATTTGAATGCTGGTGACTTTCTTTGATTTTTTTTTTTTTTTGTAAATTTAATTGGGGAGGGTTCTTAAATGTTGGTTCTTAAGTACAATGTATTTCATTTGTGGGTGAAATACTGCTTGTTGGTAGGTTTTTGTTATTTTTTGTTACTGCAGTTATATATAGCAGACTGACTGAAAGCAGATGACAGCTGAGCCTCTGTGAAAGATCCACCTAAGAGCAGTAAATAGGAAATTGAACATAGGAAATTGAACTTTTGACCACAGTGCTGCCAAGTATGCATGAAAAATAATCTCCCACCTTTAGTTTGTATCTTTCAAATAGTGATCAGGTAATGGTGTTCTTCTTTTAGTTTAGTTTGCAGAATTTGAAGATGAAAGTGTTGTTTCTGTTTTGTCCTCTTAGCATTCAGACTTCTTAAAAGTAATGCTTTGAATGACATTCCGTTCTTTTGATGAAATAAGTACAATTAACTTGGAGTTTTAAGCCATATGAATCCTGTTCTCTATTTATAGAAATGTCTAATTGTTTTTGTAACCAATTTTACTTTCTTCTTCAGAATCCTAAAATTCTTCTGTTAGATGAAGCAACAAGGTAAGAAAGAAAATAAATAGAAACTTAGAAATTATTTACCTGTAAAACTCAGATTTGGGAGGTGTTCTTTCTTTCTATCTCTGCATGCCCTTGCATGAATTATCTACCCCCTTATTTTTCTCTGCCTGCAAAAAAGAATGTGCTTTCTAGAATGTGTGAATCAGTTAGGAGGCCTGTGATAAAAGCTGTTTATGCAAAATGGAAAGGGTAGCAGGTACACTGTGTTGTCACTTTTCATGGAGTTAAATTTGTAATATGTAACTTGATTTTGAAACATCTACTTAAAGCTTTTTTGTATCTTTAAATGAAGATGTTAGTGTAAAAGAGAGATGATTGTACTGCAGTATAACTTAATTTTTTCCACTGAATTAATTTAGTGTTATTTCTCCATGCATATTTTTGGATATGAGAATATGTAATGCCTATAACTTGGATGTGTGCTCTGAGCATAGTCACAAAACTTTCATGCAGTTCCATTCAGTCATCTTCACTAACAACAGCAAGGGTTTGCAGTTTTAGCAAAATAAGCCTAATGCATACAAAACTAACCTGTTTTAAAATAACAAATATTGTCCCCTCCCCACTTCCCATTTCTCACTAGTGCTTTGGATGCTGAAAATGAGTATCTAGTGCAAGAAGCTCTGGACCGGCTGATGGAAGGGAGGACAGTCCTGATTATTGCTCATCGTCTGTCTACTATTCAGAATGCTGATTTTGTTGCAGTCCTTGGCCAGGGTAAAATTCTTGAATGTGGAAAACATGAGGAACTACTTGCAAATCCAAATGGACTTTTCAGGAAACTAATGCAGAAACAAGCTTTTCTTCAGAATAGTGATACTTCTGCATTAGATTTACAATCCAGAGAAAAGGATGTATTAAAATAAAATGTATGAGAGAATGTCTGAATAATGGAAGCTTACAAACTACAAAGAATATAACTTATGTTTCAGTTATGTAAAGTAAATGTTATATTTTTCCAAAATGTACAAAATATTCTTTTGAAACTTAAATGTGTTTGAACTTTTTATTGAAAGCTTTTCAATAATTATTGCAACTTTTTAAGATGTCTTATCACATTGAGATAATTTCAGTGTCTAGATTTTTTTGCTTCGTGTTATGAAGACCATGTAGAATCTTGTTTGCTGTACTGCACTGTATGATGATGGGCTCCATTCTCAAGTAAGTTCAGTATTTTAAGGGAAATTAAATCACAATCTTATAATTTCGTATCATTGTCTCTTCCCTTTTCAAGGAACTTGTGCTTTCTGTGCTTGTCAGTAGTCCTAAAATGCTGGAATTCAAAAATGCGCGACACTAGGGTACTCTAAAAGTTTTGTCTGACTTTCAGTTACCATTTGTTCTGAAATGTGAAAGCTGATTATGGTCACCATCTACAGTTACTGTAGAGAATTACACATGAAAACACATTTTAGAATGAAAGCATGAGTTGGAGGAAGTTCTTTAAAAAACAAATAACAACAAAAAAAGCAAACAAACAAAAAACCTAACTGATTTTACATAAGGACAAAAGAAGTATATATTAAGTCTGCGTAGGAAAATCTAAAATTTGCATGCATTTTCTTCCCTTCACTATTTTCCCAGTTCTTTAGTTTCACTTCCCTTTCAAGATGAAGTCCAAAAGATCATGCTCTTATATATGTAAGTTTTTGCATTGTTTAAGGCGTATGTAAGGGTTTTTTAATTGTTACTTAAAATTTCATTCATAGAAATCCCAGGTTTTGTCTAACTACCTTATTAGGGACAACTAGTAAACTACCTTCTCAAGGACAACTAGTAAAATAATAGCATTACATTAATTATTGAACGGCAGGAGGTTACGTTTGGTAGTAAAGAGTAGGCTTCATGTTTCTTATTTAAGAATCTCTTACAATAGAATCTTTTTAGACTTTCTGAAGATGCAAAACCCCACAGGACAATTTTAAAAAGCTACATACTTTCCATGTCACATTAAAACTCATCTATGCTAGGAAAACCTTACTGATGGAAAATTTCATTGGCAATAGGTGAGATACCGACTGCTGGGAGAGTATAAATGTTTATCTAATGTGCCAGTAATGGTACTTTGTGGACTAAAGTGATCCCTGTGCTAAGGAATCTCTTTACGAAGGAGAAAATGGTACTGCTCTTTTATATACATCTTTGTTTAAACATCTGCATAGTCCCATAAGGCACATTCAGTTAACCAATTCATGAGAGTTTTGTTTTTCTGCAGATGATGGAGTTTGCTGCTATCCTTTCAAACTATTTTCTTTCTAAATAGGTAATCATCTGTTTGTGGCTAGTCTACCCAAGCAGTATTTTCTGTGCTGTTTTTCAATCTATTGATCAATAAATAAAAAAAAACAGAAGTAAAAAGACTATAAATCCTGTATATTTTGAAGTTGTGGCTCTAATACAAGTCCCGTATTTCCACTCTCTTAGTTCAAGTCCTCACTAGGTCAGTATTGTCAAAATTGCCTACTGGCCATTCATCTTCTCCTGTGAAAAACAAATACCATGAGTCCTAGTTCAAAAACTGGTTAAATCTCTAACTGATGTTAGCATGAACAATTTCTGTGTTGAAAATGAGATTTAAAGGTTGAGTTGGATCTTCTCTCCTGAAGATGGAGCTCCTAACACAGGGCTGGGACAGAAAAAGAAAGCTGAGTAATTCCCTGAAGTGTAGCAAAGTGCTTACAGGGTTCAATCAGCAAAACATGACAGCTCATACTGCATCATCTTAAATATTCCAGAAAGGAGATGTGAAGGAGATCTTTCAGTTTTTAAAATAATTTGAATGTTACTGTTCATGGACATTGGGAAATGTGGATGGCCACTTGAATTTTACACCGTTTTTCCCCATTTGCAGGTTTCTGTATGCATTTTTGGTTTGGTTTTGTTTGTTTTCCCTTGATGAAACAACTGTAACACCATGATTTAGCATCACTGCATGCAGCACGTAGAGAAGGCTATATATAGAAGGATGCTACCTTCATGTAGCAGTATAGTGAAGCCCCACTCACTGTATTTTGCTTTTCCCATAAAATCAAAGTGAAGGGAGATGGAGTGAAGTTAAAAGGCAAAGCAGTGAAACAGACCGGTGCCTCATTGCTCAGATGAAGCAACTCAAGTTTTAAATCCTCCACATTTCAGGTTTGGTCATATTGGACTATAATCCACATAGAAAGCGCAACTGCCCTAACTCTTTTGAATAAAAGAACATATTTTTGAAAAACGATGGGAAATTTTTCAATATTCTCTTTTTAGTTAATTTTATCATAACTAATTAGCTTAACTGATAATATACACACAACTTTTTCCCCGAGTAGGTGGTACATACGTACCTTCTGAAAGGTTTTTTTCATACAAACCAATGCAGGTGAGTATTTTCTTTCAGTGAGAAAATTTAGTTCCCCTTTAAGACAAGTATAATTCTCTACCACTGAGTAGTTGTAGTGCATGATTGTTATTTACCATAGATGTGAAACATATCAAGGTTGGCATGGAATATGTTTTCTTCGGGGTTTTTTTTAATTATTATTTTGTTAGAAATGTGGGGACAAACACAGATTACAGCACGGGCACTTTTAAAGATGAGATAGACAACATGTCCTTCCGAGAGAGCCGAACAGCTGTTTGCAATGGTCTTTCAACAGCAGTTTTTTGAGTGTATGCAGCCACCTTTCTCCCTGGAGTTGGTTAGCACCAGAACCGCACGAATTCAGTGAAAAATGGTTCCCAAATCCAGCCTTGTGAATCCCTCTGGGAGAGTCTCGAAAGACCGACTGCATCTTGTCTTCTTCAGGAAGATCCGAGCGAGGGGACCCGTGTTTTGTGACCACTGGAGACAGGCGGCTGCCTCAGCCTCCGAGGGAGGAGCGCGGCCCCTCAGACTGCACTGATGAGGAGAGTTTCCCGCCGCTGGGTTGTACCGAGCAGAGTTTGGGCGGGCAGCTGACGCGGGGTCTCCACCGCTCCCACACAGGGGCTGCGCCGCGCCCCGCCCCGGAGTGACGCAATCAGCCGGCGCTGGCGGGAGCGTGGGTGCGGAGAAGTTCGTCTCTCCTCAGCCATGTTCCCTTCAGCCCCTGCCTCCCCGCGGACCCCCAGCGGGTCGGCCCGCAGGAACCTGGGCAGCGCCGCCCCCAGCCCTCTCTCCCGGCCGGGCGGCAGGAAAAACCTGGGCGTCGTGGCGGCGGCCAGTTCCCCGGTGCTGTTCTCCCCGGTGGCGCGGAGGAGCGGCTCCCTTTCCGCCCGGTGAGTCCCGCCTCCTCCGCCCGGGCGGGCCCCGCGCAAGGGCTGGGGGCCACGAGCCGCCTTGTCCCGCCGGCCCGCTGCCTCGGCCCCGCCCGTGCCGGCGCGCTCCCATGCGGCCTCAGGGTCTCCCCTCTGCCTTCTCCCTTCCTGTCCCGTTTCTAGGATGAACCCCGAGCCTGCCGGTGGCGGGGTTCCGTGGCAGGCGCGGCGGTCGGGGCTTGCAGGGGCTGAGGGGAGAAGGAGCGAGCGAGCGGCGACGTGTGCCCCGTCTCCCCGGCCCCTCTGCTCCGCCCCGGGCTCTCCCCGGCAGCGGCGGCGGTGCCCTCCCACGGCAGCGGCTGTCTGCGGGTCCTGTCAGCGGTGAGGGGATCCCCGCGCGGCTGACGGGGGGGGAAGGAGTCTGTTCACGCGCTTGGATTAACCTCACAGCGGCTCTGAACACACCCGCTCTGTGTGCGGTGAAGCAGCAGAAACTGTTGAGAGAGCTGATGGTTAGGCTGCTGGTTAAAAAAAAATAGCAAAAAACCGTGTCATAATTAAAACAAAAAAAAGGAGCCCAGTGTTTGCTACCTGAATCTCTTCCAGAGTCTTACAAACACAACCAAATTCAGGTGCAGGCATGGAAGCTTTTAGATAAAATCATTCAATCTCACTGGGTAAAAGGAGGGGGAGAACTGTTATTTGGTCACCCCTAAGAGTCAGCAATGAGATTACATTGGTCCTGTGCCTCAGTAGATGTATTGAGGCATACTTGTCAATGGGCCTAATGAAAGGACTCTGCCTGAAAGCTGTTGCTTTCAGTTGCCTGTGTAAGAAGGTCTAACAAAAGATTTCCTCTCTTTGCAAACCCTGCCTCATTTTGTTCATGCTCAAGCCACCATAGGTTAGAGCATTGCTCTTTCATGGATGCAATTTTACTATTTATTTTTCTTTGGGAATGTATTGTAAGGTATTCTATATCTCTGATCATTCTTAAATCCCTTTTCAGTATTTTTCTACAATATCCCTTTTGAGATGTGTGCATGCTAGGTCATCCTAGTACTCAAGAAGCTGACATGCTATGGACAGTTGTCATGGTGTTTTCTATTTTGATTTTTATTTTGTTTTTAATAACTTGGATGTTGTTTGCGGTTTGACTGTTCTAAATAATATAGTATTGTCAAGACACTGTCACTCCCGTAGTTGGTTTCTTTTATGATTGTGCTGAAGAGTTCAGGCAAGGTAGGGGAAGATGCAAAGCAGCTTTTATAAATTATTTGTCAAACAAATAATGGCTGAAACAGATAAGAACTGCAGTCTCCACAGTAAAATGAGGGCAGTAGAGGTGCTGGCTGATCCAAGCTGCCACTGATGCTCAAAGCGTTGCACAGAGCACACTGCCCTGCAGCGTTAGAGCTGGGGATGGAAACAGGCCCTGCAGTCAGGGAAGGACTTCTCTTGAGCTTCTCCCAGCATGGTGGATGGGTTTATTCAGTAGATGACCAGAATGTAGAGATGTTGAACAATGATTTTGTTGCTGTGGTAGGAATGCATATTCAAAATCAGTTTTCTAAAAAATAAAGGAATTTTATGACAGTTAACAATTTGTAAGGAGGCCACCAAATTACTGCTTTAGACAGTACTCCCAGGGGGAGCATGTTTATTTTACATAAACCCATTTCATCATATCTGTTTCTTAACAGATGCCATGAAAGTAACTATCTGTTGAAACTGATGAAGAAACAATAAAAACCTAACTGTATCTTTTTGTTTTGTTTAAGAGCAACTCCTACTAGAGTTATCCAGCATCCCTCAGCAAGTGAGACTATTAACTATGATGTCAGGGCTTTTGGATCCTCTCTGCCTGTTAAGGTTATGGAAGCCCTGAAGAAGGCTGACGGTAAGAACTGATTTTATCTGTTAGGTGAGACAAGTGTTAACATGTTGATGCCATTTAAATGCTGACTTTACAGTGGAAGCTGAAATGTTTGTGCCTTGGTCGGAATCCAAGTTGTTCAACAATGTAACTATAATTATAATAACACCCATGTGTGTATGGATGCATGTAAATATCCTTCAGGTGTGTCTTAACCAATAGATCATAAAATCCAAAGTTATAAAGAAAGCCAGCAGTAGTTATTTAGTAATTTTCACATATTGATTCTTTCTCACCTTTTTCACTTGTTTTGATTCTGTTGTGTCCTAGAGTGGATGCTCTTATTTTTTAAAATTTATTTCTAAATCCACATTTGTTATCAGTTCTAAAAGCCCCAGTGATGCAAACTGTTCCCTGAGTTCAAGAAATGGGTCTCTTAAGCAATTTTTTCCTGTGGATAGGTTTTCATTTTATAGTAGATGTAAGAGGAACCAAAAATGTGTATGTTAAAAATAATCTTAAAAATTGCTGAGCAATTTACAAGGCTATTATAATCTGCTGTAAATTATTGATGGAAATAGCTTCTAGGATTCTCTTGCTTTTCACCCTCAAAAGCTGAGTGTTTGTCAAATGGATTTTTAAACGATATTTATCACTTTGGTCTCTTAATTAAATACATGGGAATTCTAACGTGGAGTTTAACAGAAAATATGTTTCTTATTTTCATATGAGAATGGAAAGTTATTGGTTTTAAGGTTACTCTGCAGTGTTTTAAAAATCAGAATGCTTAAAAAACATTCCTTTTTATGTAGCTGAAGACCAGCTGAGCGTTCAAGTGGATGAAAGTGGATGGGCCTGGCTAGTCCATAAAGAGAGGCTGATTATTTGGAAGATTGGTCAGTCTCCAGTAGCTAAGGTAACTGAAAGATCAAGATGGAAAAACTTCTGTATTTTATGCTAGTTGAACAAGTTACTCAGTTGTGGTTTTTTAAAGCAAGAGTTTATTTATAAATTGGAGTTTGTCTGGTTTCCCCCGAAAGCAATGGGGTTGGTATGAAGTCATACTAACAACAGTAACTGAAAATCAAGCATTAGAGGGAGCTTAACATTTTTATCTTCCTCTCTTCATTTTTAATGGTCACCTTAACGCTAAAGTTAATTCTTTGCATCTTAATAGGTGTGTCTCTTGTGTTAGATAGGCTTGATAAAGCTGATTTTAACACTTAAAAACTAGTCAATATGTTATAGGTTGGCTTAGATTATTCTGAGACTGATTTTCAACTTGTCAGGAAAAAAAAGGTTTTGTTTCACCTGTGCTGAACATATGTTTCATCTAGGTTTCTTTGTCAGTAATTTTTTTCCCTCTGGGCAGTGTTTCTTTCAACATTGTTTCAGTGAATAGCAAGTATGGTTAACCTATAGTTGCAAAATCAGTATCTTTCAGTTAGTGCAATGTATGTGCCTTGTTCTCACCAACAAGGAAGGGCTGGTGGGGAATGTGGAACTCAAGGGCAGCCTGGGATGCAGCGACCATGAGATGGTGGAGTTCAAGATCCTCAGGGCAGTGAGGAGGGAGCACAGCAAACTCACTACCCTGGACTTTAGGAGAGCGGACTTTGGCCTCTTCAGGGACCTGCTTGGAAGAGTCCCATGGGATAAAGCCCTGGTGGGAAGAGGGACCCAAGAAAGCTGGCTAATATTCAAGGATCACTTCCTTCAGGCTCAGGGGCGATGCATCCCAACAAAGAGGAAGGCAGGCAAAAATGCCAGGAGGCCTGCATGGATGAACAAGGAAGTCCTGAGCAAACTCAAACAAAAAAAGGAAGCCTACAGAGGGTGGAAGCAAGGACAGGTAGCCTGGGGACAATACAGAGACACTGTCCGCGAAGCCAGAGATCAGGTTAGGAAAGCTAAAGCCCTAACAGAATTAAATATGGCCAAGGACATTAAGGGTAACAGGAAGAACTTCTACAGGTATGTCAGCGATAAAAGGAGGACTAGGGAAACTGTGGGCCCCCTCCGGAAGAAAGCAGGAGACCTAGTGACCCAGGATGTAGAGAAGGCTGAGGTACTTAACGAGTTCTTTACCTCAGTCTTCACTGGCAAGAGCTCGAGCCACACTGCCCAAGTTGCAGAAGGCAAAGGCAGTGACTGGGAGAAGGAAGAACTGCCAGCTGTAGGAGAAGATCAGGTTCGAGACCATTTAAAGAACCTGAAGGTGCACAAGTCCATGGGACCTGATGAGATACATCCGCGGGTCCTGAAGGAACTGGCAGATGAAGTTGCCAAACCACTATCCATCATATTCGAGAAGTCGTGGCACTCTGGTGAAGTTCCCGCAGACTGGAAAAGGGGAAACATAACCCCCATTTTTAAAAAAGGAAATAAAGAACACCCGGGAAACTCCAGGCCGGTCAGTCTCACCTCTGTGCCTGGCAAGATCATGGAGCACATCCTCCTGGAATCTGTGCTAAGGCACATGGAAAACAAGCAGGTTATTGACGACAACCAACATGGCTTTACCATGGCAGGGGGGTTGGAACTTGATGATCTTTAAGGTCCTTTCCAACCCAAACCATTCTGTGATTCTATGTTAATTATACAGATTCTGCACTTGCAGTGGAGTATCAGGTATTTGCATTCCGGTACTTGTAGAGATTTTTCAAGGGGTGAAAACTTTTCTGATTGTTCAACTTTGCAGGGAGAAGGGAGGGAGGGAGGAAGGAGTGTTTCCCTTCTCTACTCTGTTACTACCTAGTGAGCTTTCTCAAGCTCTTATAGTTTCTTATAGTTTAATTTTGTTTTGCTGTGCTGTTAGCATTTTGTATTAAGGAATGGTCAAATAATTACACCTCTGGAAGAAAAAATTCAATATTGTAGTGTTGTGAGAAACAGTCAGAAATAACTAAAGAAAACCAGTGATGTCTGAAAATGTGCAAGTAGGTGTTTTTTAGCTGTTTGCTTGTTGTAGCAACCTTGCTGAAAATGTCTTGTGATGTTGTTTTGGTTCTTACACAGTGTCTGGGCTGGCTGAAAATTAGTTTTAAGCAGGGCTGAGAAGTCTGAAGACTTTGTGGCAGAGGAATAAGTCCTTCCAGTGTCATATTTTTTATGGCATCTCTTTCTTTCTTACAGTTATCTCTGTGCAAGGAACTGCAGCTGCCACCCAGTGACTTCCAGTGGAGTTCTAGTTTAGCAGCCATATCTTGTGTCAGTTCCTCAGGTGAAGCGCCTTCTCTGCAGGTGATCAACTTTTAAATTTCAGTGTTTAAAAATTTAAAGTGACTTTGAAATTATCCTATGTTATCAAGTACTTATTTGAAAACTGCATTTGGTGTTGTGCTATCTACTCCAAAGGTCAGGATCGATAGCTTGCAAAAATATGGTTGAAATAAACAAAATTCTGCTAGTCTTTTCAGATTACACCATTTACATGTTACAGGATCAGGTTAAATAGTAGTTTTCGTAAGGATTACTTGGCATGCTTTAATAACAAACAAAAATACAGAAAACTGAGAAGTATTGCGTTAACAATTATCAGGGCAATCAAATAGTCAGTCTAAGCAAGTGCAATTTAAATGCATGCTGGCTGAAAAAATTGTTCAGCAGTGGTTTACTTCTGAATACACATGGATAAGAATCAAACACCAGCACCCTCCTTTGGCTGGTCTTCATAAGGAAGCTGGCACTGGGAGGACAGATGATTTAATCTGTCCTGACTGATTACTTTCCTAAGTGCCTTTTTGTAACATACCATGCTAGAGGGTGAGAGGTCTGAAGATCAGTTGAGTTTTCTGAAAGTATGTTAATGCGTCTGTTACTATCATTCATGAAGAAAAGAAGCTCTCATTCTCAGCTTGGGTTTAGTTTTCAGTTAATATATGCAGTGCTCTAGTAAAACTGGATAAGCAGTTGCCTTTGGAAGGAAGAAGCACCACAGAAGATGTAATAGGATCTTTTCTTTTGGCTTCTTGTTGTGTTACACTTCCAGATGATGAAAAGCAATCTTAATGTCTTGGGATTAACTCATAAAACTCTAAATGCTGTATGACTTAGTCATACCCAAAGTTGTTTAAGAGGAAGTAATACACCCAAACTAAGATTTTTTTTTTAATTATTTCATCTTTTTTCAGCTTGTGAGCTGTGCATGGATACTGTGATTTTATAGAGTGAAGTAGAAATATTGGTGGTGAAAAATATTTCACTAAAATGAAAAATTTTAAATAATGGGCAGGAATCACAGAGGACAATGCATTCTGTGATAGTTTTNTTTCTGAGTCAGAATCCCTAAAATAGGCACACTGTGAGCTTATGTCTTTATGAAGAGAAGAGCCACCATGTGATTTGATATCTCTCTTAATGACACTAGAGCAGTTTCTTTGGTAAATTATAGTCTGCATTTTAAGTCTTCCATAGTAGCTTATAACTTTTGGCCTCTGGAATTCTTCACAAGCTCTTTTCTGTTTTACAGCTGTAAGTTTTGTTTACATTTCAATAGCAGACCTTGAATTATCAGGAACAAGAACCAGTAGAAAATATTATTGTTAGTAAAATAAGCGAGTATAACATTTTCTCCAGATAATAAGTAATGCTACAGAATAATTTTGCAATTCAGTTCTAGGTTTGTCAGCGCGCATCCGTAGGTATTTACTACTTTTGTGTGTGTTTGTAACCCACAATCCTGATATGTAAAATAACATGTTTTAGCTAAAGCTGCAGTCTCATTCTTATTATCTTGCATGTTCTGTTAACTATTTTCTCGCTTCAAGTCTCTGGCAATAATGGTTGCTACCAGCGAAGGTTCTGTGCGCTACTGGCCCAATCTTGCACATGAAGGTTCCTATACAGAGACTTCTACTGATTTTGGAGGCTCTCTGTGCAGTTTCCTTACAGCAGTAAAGGTACAGTATGATTTATATTAAAATACTACTTTAATTCCTAATTTAAAAACTAAAAAGCATGTTCGACATTATCAGTTCTAAATCTCCACTAAATGTTGCAAAGCGAACTGTCAAACATTCTGAGGAGTCATTTCAGAGGCTGTTGGTGAGTGTGATAATCTTAAGTAGCAGAGATGACTAGTAGTCTTAAATAATGATGCTGAAGGTGCGGAAGCATGCAGGATTCAACCCCAGGATACCAGTTAACAGGACCAGTTCAGTACCTCAGC
>VZTO01008584.1:0-19056 GCA_013400615.1 Syrrhaptes paradoxus
CCAACCAAAACCATTCTATTATTTGATGATTCTGTGGAAAAAAAGGAGAAACTGAAATGAATTGTTTCTAGCCAACATAGTCACCTCTAGCATCTAGAGATTGTTGTGAGCAGAAAATTTCTGTGAGCCTTTAAAGAAGTGGACAATAGTTATACCCAGGAAGGCTAAGGGGATGAAAGGATATCAGATTAAAAACTATTTTGCAGATGGGCAAGTTTCTTGAGGGTTGTACTCGTGGAGAGAATCTGAAGTCTGCACTTGGTCCTGGAATTACGTATGTTGGATATAACTTACTATCTTAGGCCTTCTTTTTTAAAAGAGATTACTCTCCGATTTCCTTCCTAGTCCTATTCTATTCCAGGACTGCACAGCATTCGTGAGTTACCCTGGTGATTTTCTTTATAAGCATAAAGAAATTTTTACCCAGATTAAGTCTGACTTGTTACCTGTTTCTCTTTGTACCATAGGTTGACAGTACTATGCAAACTAATAGGTCAAATAGTAGTGTTTTGGACCATATCTCATCTTGCATGCCCTGCCTCAGACAGTCTAACAAATACCCCCCTCCATCTTCTGCTGTCTAACTGTTCTCTCAAAACTCAGGGAAAGAAAATTCACTCAGTGAAAAATCTGCTCTGTGGTTTTACAGAGCCAGGCTTCTGGTAAATAGTTTCCAATAATTTCAGAGAGGAAAATAAAGGCTAGTGAGATTAATCATTAGAAAAATAAAACACTATACCATATTTCTCTACTTCTTTCCTATCTTTCAACTGGTTGTGACATAAGCCTAGATAATCCTTATCTTCCAATTAATTTAACATAAGATGTAACCACCTCGAGGAACAATCT
This sequence comes from Syrrhaptes paradoxus, assembly GCA_013400615.1. Lineage (NCBI taxonomy): Eukaryota > Metazoa > Chordata > Aves > Pterocliformes > Pteroclidae > Syrrhaptes > Syrrhaptes paradoxus. The sequence goes on from VZTO01008584.1 coordinate 850, forward strand.
CACACAATCCTCTAAATAATGGTGGAATAAAACAGACACAAAACATGTGCAGAATGATACATGATCTAGGACTCCAGTGACTGTTTCATTAGCTGTTTATTACTATTCAGACAATATTTGTAATTTTATTATAGTTTTGACTATGTACTGATCAAACTTTTCCATGTAATTTCTCCTGAGGTTTAACAGTCCTAAATTACTCTATAGTTCTTTACCTGTTTTCCTTAACAAGTAATTTATTATATAGTAGAAGTCTCTTGTCACTGTCTTGATTTATTTGCTTTACTTTTTAGTTTCTAATAATCGACTTATACCAGTATATGATTCAAGTTATTAAACTCAGAAAACATTTCTGAAGCCTTTAAGCATAGTACCCCTGGAAAAACAAGGCACAGTTTAAAATTACTGCAAAGATTAATCCCTCTATAAGCCTTCAAATCAATAGTATCGATTTCAAATTGGGGGTTTATTTATCACTGTTATTTAATTTAGTAAAGATTGACCAATAATCTAGCAGCAGGACATAAGCATATAGAGAAAATAATATAAAGTAATTCTTTTTTTCTTGATAGTGTGATGTCTTCTCCAGCACTCTGAAAAGGACCTGTCCATGAAGTAGGGGAATTTTTCAGCAAAAAAGTCATGTGTTTTAGACATAGACACCTAGTCAAAATATTTTTTTATGTTCTAAATGCTGTTATTTTTATTAAGGTTATACCTTCAGTATTAATTATTAATTGGTAAGAAGAAAGAAAAGAAAATTGCTTATCTGTAAGAACGAGCTATCTATTGATGTGAATCATGTCCCATCGCGCTGTTAGAATCATAGACTCATAGGATGGTTTGGGTTGAAAGGGACCAGCCACCCTGCTATTGGCAGAGAAATCTTTCACTTGACCAAATTGCTCAAAGCCTTATCCAACTTGACCTTGAACACCTCCAAGGATGAGGCATTCACAGCTCCTCTGGACAACCTGTTCCAGTGTCTCACCATTCTCATAATAAAAAAAAAATTCTTCCTTATATCCAATTTAAATTAGCTCAAATTTAAATTTAGCTCTTTCAGCTAAAATCCTTTTCTCCTTGTTCTGTCACTACAGGCCTTGGTAAAAAACCTCCCTCCATCTTTCTTCCAAATCCCCTCTGCATACTGAAAGACGACAATATGATCTCCCTAGAGCCTTTTCTTCTCCTGGCTGAGTTACTCCAACTGACTTAGGCTTTGTCCGTAGGAGGGGTGTTCCAGCCTTCTGATCATTTTTGTTACCCTTCTTTGGATCCATTCTGAGAGGTCCATGTTTTTCTTCATCTGCAGGCCCTGGACTGGATTAAATACTCCAGATGGGTTCTCACAGGAGCAGAATAGGGTGGGAGTGTCACCTCCCTTGAGTTGCTGGTCATGTTTCTTTTATGCAGTCCAAGATATGGCTAGCAATCTGGACTGCAAGCCCATATTGCCAGCTCATATCCAATATTTCATCCATCAGTTTCTCCAAGTCTCTGCAGGGCTTGTCTCCAGCAATTCATTACTGACTCTCTACTGATATTGGGGAATGCCCAATAGGTTGCCCAGTGAAGTTATGGATGCCCTGAACACTAAAGTGTTCAAGGTCAGGTTGGATGAATCTTTGAGCAATCTAATCTAGTGGAAACATTTCCTGCCCATGGCAGGGTGGGGTTTGACTAGGTGGCTTTTAAAGAATCCATCCAGCTCAAATTGTTCTATGATTCTACGATTACCCTGGCCCAGATGCAAGACCTTGCCCTTAGCCTTTCTGAACTTCATGAGCTTCATATGGGCCCTTTTCTCAATCTTATCAAGGTTGGTCTCAAGCCTGTTAAGGTCCCATGTATTCTAGCATATTTTTCTTTATTTGATGCACAGGTAGAAAAGATATTATCAGATGCAAGAAGTTCTCTGAAGCAATTCATTGATTTTATAGGTTATAAGGTCAGAACACTGTTTTCATCTAGTCTGATTTTTTTTTGTAACACATCCTTTAGGTGCTCTTCACATCAATTCTTATTTGAGCTGGAGTTTCACTTTTAGATAAGTATTTTATCTTGCTTTAAAAATTATTCATGGAGAATTCATCGCAAATCATGAAAGTTGTTCCATTGGTTAACAATGCTAATTAAAATGTGTGAGCAAATTTGTGTAAATTTAGCTTAAATTTAGTAGGTTGACTGATTCTCTAATATCATATTTCTGTTGATGTAATTATAGAATTTGGTCAGCACCGTATTGTCATTTTATTTGCTGCTTACACATTCTAGCCCTTTAATTTTTCTTCTGAGTCTTTATGAATTTTCTCTACTAATTATAATCCTCACAGCTGGAACCTATATATCTAAGAACAGCACCACCATTTCAAAATAGATGAGAGAATCAACCTATGTCTACCAAGACTGTTCCTTATAAAAGCAAGAAGGGTGTCCTAGGTTCAGCTGGAATAGGGTTAATTTTCACAAGAAGCTGGAAGGACACAGCCTGACCAAAACTAGCCAAGGGGATATTCATACCATGCTGAAGTCATGCTCACTATATATAACTGGGGGAGCTGGCCAGGTAAGGGTAGGTATTTGTGGCTGGGAAACAGGCTGAGCACGGGGTTCTGGGTGGTGAAGAATTGCATTGTGCATCACTCAAGACATATCTGTTTAGTATCAGAAGGGGTGTGGTCAGTAGTTCAAGAGAGGTTCTCCTCCCCCTCTACTCTGCCCTGGTGAGACCGCATCTGGAATATTGTGTCCAGACAGGGACAGGGAACTGCTGGAGAGAGTCCAGCGCAGAGCCACGAAGATGATGAAGGGAATGGAGCATCTCCCTGATGAGGAAAGGCTGAGGGAGCTGGGTCTCTTTAGCCTGGAAAAGAGGAGACTGAGGGGTGACCTAATGAATGTTTATAAATATGTGAAGGATGAGTGTCAGGAGGATGGAGCCAGGCTCTTCTCTGTGACATNGGGTTGGAATGAACCCTTAGCAGTCACTTACAGGAACCACCACTGCAGCCCCTCCCTTGCTGCCAGCAGAGCTGGAGTCAGGGGGAACCTTTAGCAGCTACTTACAGGAGCCATTAATGTGGCCCCTCCCTGCTACCAGACAAAACCCACCACACAAAACCACAACACTTCTTAATTTTGCCCTTTTTTCCTCACAATCCTTGTGCCATTTGTGTTAATGGTGATTTACCATTCCCTTGCATATTTACGATAAAAACCTTAAGCGATGAAAGGTCAGTGTAAATGTGCAGGATTCCAGTGGAAACATATTTGTCTGGTTGTGTCTGTCCATTTGATTTCACATGTAAATCTGTCAAATAACCTGTCTGGAATGTTTTTCACTGTGCTGTTGCACGATAGTAATGGGTCATACCATGAACAAATACAGAAGCACTAGCCACTAATTCTCTTGGTTGCTGATACAAAAGATTGTTAAACTAGGTACTTATATGACCTAATTTACAGGCAATATACTTAAGCTGAACTATGGTAATGTAATGGCAAAAAACTTACAATTTCTCAGTATGCTAACAGAAATCATTTCCTCAAATGAAACAATCACAATCAACTTACTGCTTTACAAGTTGCTAATATAACCAATCAGAATATTTCACAAGAGTTTTTTTGCATTTACTTAATTTAAATTTGTTAAATATTTTTTGTAAACTGGACTTTTTCATACTTTCATACACAAAAAGACTTTGGAAATAGGATTTTAATTATTTCTTTACTTTTCTGACATGATAGAGCTAATGTGACACTTTTAACAAAGAATATAAGAGGCTTTCAATGTCCTATTTATAAAGATAGTTATTTTCATAATTTACAGTTACCTGAAGTTGTATTTTGATATTTTATACACATTGCAAGCACTGTCTGATGCAGAAAAGTACTTTTTTCTGAATATAAAATAACTGAAAAATACTTCTTCAATCAGTTTATGCTAGAGTACTGCACAGACATAAAACAGACTTCCTGATGTCATATAATCAGATATAGACATAGTAATGCATAAAATATTTTTACATGAGTATGGCAATTATTTTTACCTTTTCAGTTAGAGATCACCATGGGTGAAAAAGCTGATATCATTCTGTATAGCTGTTATTCTGTTTTGTTAGGGGATAAGGTAATTGTTTTGTCATTCTTAAGATCACAGGGCATCTTAGTAATGAAGGACTTATTAATAAACTGTCAGCATCTAAAATAAGATTTTAAATGAGTAATGAAAACTTTTGGCTATGAATAAAATTTTCTATTCTATTTTTGTGTTAAAAACCAAGACTGCATTTAATGATATAATCCAACTCACCTCTGTATTCTTCCAGCTTTGTATTACATAGTTTACACAAATGTAAATATTTAGTAATTTCATAGAGTCATAGAATCATAGAATGGTTTGAGTTGGAAGGGACCTTAAAGATCACCTAGTTCCAACCCCACTGCTATGGGCAGGACACCTCCCACTAGACCAGGTTGCTCAAAGCCTCATCCAACCTGGCCTTGAACACCTCCAGGGATGGGGCATCCACAACTTCCCTGGGCAACCTGTTCCAGTGTCTCACCACCCTCACATTGAAAATTTCTTCCTAATATCTGGTCTAAATCTGCTGTCTTCCAGTTAAATCCATTACCCCTTGTCCTGTCACTACATGCTCTTGTAAAAAGTGCCTCCCCAGCTTTCCAGTAGGCTCCCTTAAGGTATTGGAAGGCCACTATAAGGTCCCCCCAGAGGCTTCTCTAATCCAGCCTGAACAACCCCAACTCTCTCAGTCTGTCCTTGTATGGGAGGTGTTCCAGCCCTCTGATCATCTTTGTGGTCCTCCTCTAGACCCACTGCAACAGCTCGACATCCTTCTTGCATTGGGGGACTCAGAACTGGACACAGTACTCCAGGTGGGGTCTCACGAGAGCAGAGTAGAGGAGCAAACTCACCTCCCTCGACCAGCTGGACACGCTTCTCTTGATGTAGCCCAGGATCTGGTTGGCCTTCTGGGCCCTGAGTGCACACTGCTGACCCATGTTCAGTTTTTCATCTACTGACACCCCCAAGTCCTTCTCCTCAGGGCTGTTCTCAAGCCATTCTCCTCCCAGACTATATTTGTGAGTATTCATCATGGCTAAGGCTCTGTAAGCCAAAAAAATAAAAACCCAAACCTCTGACAGACAGTATTTTTGTAACGAGAGTGCAAGAAAAGATAAAATGAGATATTTTGCTTCCCCTGGATAAAATTAAAAAAAAAAAGTTATAATCCTTTGCTCTCCTTAGTATAATGGCACCTTTTTCACTTGTAATTTGCAGCATATTTTCAAGGATGAAGAAGTTAGACTGTGCTTTCAGGAAGAATGCAGCACTCCAAGTACTCCAAATAATATTTTGACTGTGACGCACATCAGACTTTGTAAGTGCCATTCATTCACATGAACTATGTCAGACTGTATACCACCATCATTTATTCTATAGTTCATATGCAGCAAGCACATGTTTCAAAAATCCATGAAGGTCAGTGGTATTTAGAGATATGAATAAGCCCCGGTATGGAGAGTGGCCACTGAAATTGTGCAGTCTGCTTACTAAGCAGTTGTGTCCAGTATTGTCAAATGGTTCAATTTCAAACACAGAAAAACTTAGTCTGAGGCTTAAAAGAATAAATAAATCAGCAAGTATTTGGTCTACAATTTCAAAGCATTTGCAATGCTTTTCATTTACATGGCCAGTGATTATAATGCAGTTATAGATTAATTAAATGGTTGTTTTTATTCCTCTGTTAAGTAGTGTCCTTTCCCCTAATATTTACAGTAGTGTCGTGGGTTAAGCTGAGACAGAGTTAACTTTCTTCATAATATTTAGCAAGAGGCTGTGTTGTGGATTTGTGCTAAGTGGAAAACTGGTAAAAAGTGATGTTTACATGGCTGCCAAAGTCTTTCAGCTTCTCTGGCTGTCTGCAAGCAGGAGAAGCTGGGAGGGAGCACAGCCCCAGTTACTAGCCCAGGATTTGATCTTAGGTTCAGATTGAGACCCAAAGTGGCCAATAGTGTCTTCCATAACATATGTGCCATGCCCAGTATATAGATAAGGACCCTCTGGAAGCTCATCCCTTTTTGCTCCGAATCTCTTTTGCTCCGGGTCATCTCTTTCCAGGTGGTACCTCTCCCAAGTCCTTCTCTTTCCCTTCCCTGGTCAGCTCTCAATGTGGAATGCTCAAACTGTTATCTTCATTCCATGAGTGCAGGGATCATTAGCCAGGAGGAGGCTGAGCCTGGGTCATCAGGTGGGGGGGGTGGCGGGGGTGANTTTACCCCTTTAATTCTCTCCCCGTATCCTCAGGAGGGAAGAGGGTGAGCAAACAGACTGTGTCCCCAGCCAAGAGCAAACCCATCACAAGTGGTTTGGGGTTTTGGTTATGGGTGTGGGTTTTGGGGTTTTTGGTTGTTTGCGGGGTTTTTGGTTGTTTGTGGGTTTTTTGGTTTCTTTTCCCAATAAGCTGTGAATAGTGTATTATTTGCTGGTGTTACATGCACATCAAATAGTCTGTCCAATGCGCGTAGAGATATGCATCCATATATATATGGACTTGTTATTAGCCCTCAGTCTCAAGCTAATAGAAACCAAGGGAAACAAAGGAACATTCTTTCCCTTGGGGAACAAGGTCCACATAAAAGAAATTATCCCACTGCAACAGTAACAGCGTTCTTGTATCTAGTCTTTGTACGGATAACACCTGATCATCTGTTCTAGTAAGAAAGGATAGATGTTTCTATTAGCTAGATGGCTAATAGAAACAAAATCCTAGAACATAATGGGTGAGGAAGAAAATTCTTTAAAAAGTAATGCTCTGGGTATAACTTTATTTCTCACCTCCAGAAAAGGTTTGTACCAGAGAGTAGACCCGACATTTCAGCCAAAAACAGCCTTTCTCAGGAGAGTAGTTTGTATTCAATAGAGGACACAGCTTAAAATTTTTAAGAGACTTTTATTTCATAGTAATCCCTGATAAAGGTCATCTGTGTGTGAACTGCTACCGCCACTTGCACATGAATGATGTGGAGATAAAACGACAGACATTTTGAGTCAAGTCTTCTTGTAGTGACCGTGATCCTCAAACAGGAAGATAGTGGCAGAAGCTGTTAAAGCTAGAGACACAACAGTAATATAAAGTAAGTATAAAATCACATGGAATGACTCAAATAAGTATACATTGCATACAAACGTACATAAAAATTGCTTAGAGAGCTGTTCATATCTTATTTTGGTTTACTTTGTTAACTTCATTTTCTGAATGATACTACCTGAGCAATAGCTGATGGCTATCAGACAGTAAAAAAATCATCCAACCAACCAACCAAAACTTTTCAGAAAATTTATAATATAATTAAACTAAATCTCTCAACTACTAGTACCTATTTTTCAGCATTGATGCTGTGCTATAACTTTTACACAAAATTAATCAACAGAACAACTTTTGGCATTTTATTTATATGTTAGTCACATCATACTATGGTTTAATTTTGTGTCTCAAAATAAAGATGACAGTTAACATACTGGTTATTTATTGTTAACACATACGGCTGCATAATCTTTGATATTTTCCATGTGCTAAATATTAACTTGATTTCCAGTTGCCAATCTAACAGTAAATCATGAATATGTTGTGTATTGTTTGCCCTAGTATTCTCTATAACTTCACACATTTCCAACCCCAGCTCCAGTGACAAAGAAGGGACAGATGTTAACCCATCATCAACAAGAGGCATAATCGTAGTTATTCACCATGTCTTCTATAATAAAACATAATTTAAAGCACAGGGATTTGTGTGCAAGCAGATGGAATAAGAGAGGATCTGTGGAACAATCAAAAAGCAAAAGAGGCTTTGATGCAGCAACAAGACTCTAAAAAGATTCAGGAAAGCATCTTGGCTTGGGAACAGTCCCTGTTATGATTTCAAAAATGCAAACTATGTCCACAGGCACACACACCCATATACAAGCCTGTATGAACTGAAAACTTGATCCAAGTCTAGTGGTCATGAGGTTCTGTCCTCTGTCTGGTCCCAAAAAGTTGAACTTGGATTAGAGAACTGGGTTCCTAATTATGAAAACTGAGGGGATATAAACATTTTTAAGTGGTGCTCCATGGCAGACTAGCTAAGTTAGAGTGAGTGAAAGTCTTTCTTAAGTAGATTTTGGTCATGTCCCTGAGGTTGCATTTTTCTTTTAGCTGAACCTCCAGATTTCTCAAACCCTAAGCACACTGAAGTGCCACCAGCTGACTTACACAAGGCTGGCAGTTAGAAAAAGAATGAGTAGCTAAATTGTTGGCATTAGAAATTAGTCTGTGGTCCAGTATCTTTATACCCTGAAGTCATAATTTGGCTGATTAAATTCTGGCCTGCACTGAGACAACCCTGACTGTCTTCAAGCCAAAATCACAAGGAGGAATTACTGGCTGATATGTCCAAATTCTGCCAGGACAGAAAAGAACTACCATATGGCTCCAAAACTTAAGAGGAACAAAGAGAATAATACCAGTAAATGAAGTAGCTGGAAGATGTCCCATCAAAACCATCCAGATTGCAAAGACAGATAGTACAAAGGAAAGTGAATGGCTGCTCAGTTTCAACATTTAGATGCTGAAAAAGAACTATGGTTGCAATGCTCGGTAACATCTATGAATCCTAAAAAGATTATTGCTGTGCTGTGCTTTGCTCAAAACTGACAGTGTATGTGTGTGCACTCCCCTGACTCCAAATTTAAGGTCTTAGAGAAAGGGGAATTCAAAGGCAATTATAGATCCCAATTAAAAAAAAAATTGATAGGGTCCCAAATAGGATGTTAGATATCAACATTTTTCTTTTTAAAGCCAATGGTCATTTAGTAACGTCTCTGTTCTTGGATGTTTTACTTAGACATATTAAGAGAGCAGAGCTTTTTAAAAACTATGTTGACCCATTGCCTGTGAAAATTCTTTTATTAGATGCCACAAGGTACATACAGAGAAATAGAAATATTTCAATTGATTGGTTGCTCTTGAAGACTTTAAAATTAAAACCCTTGTTTTAGCAACTTAGCTTTAGCTAGCTACACAATAAGACATGAACAGGCTTGCTTGAGGTTCTCTTTCCTGTCAATGGAAAAAAAGAGAGGTGTCTCTAAAGGGTGTTTCAGAATACTGCAGGCTAAAATAGAGAGAATGCCAAGTTTATATCAATAGTGGTACTAAGTCAACAGCGTGACGATTCTCTAAACAGCAGCTTTAGTCAATTTTTGATGGATGCCATGTAAGAGTGAGGATGTTAGAGAACGCTGAAAAACAAATACTAGTTTATAAGCCAGATTTAAGAAGTACTTCTCATTTTGTTTCCCTTGTACCTCTAGGCAAGAAATCTACATTTCACTACAAGCTAAAATAAAATAAATACCTATTATTGTAGTCTTTTGGAACGAAAAGTTAAATTCTGCCTTTGATCACATTCTTCCAACTGAAGATATTTAGAAGGTACCTTTGGCATTGTCAGTTAACTTTCCAGCAGAAAGCACGTAGTCATGTCAAAGGGTAGGAATTATCTGATCTGTATTTTATGGATAGCTATTTTTTTCATCTTCGGTGGGAGGAGAGAAAAGTTCAAAGAAAATGATAAATCTGGCTGTGCAGGTCACCATTTCTGCATTACAGTCCATTTATATGACCACCTACAGCTTAAGTGTGCATTTCTTGCAGTGTCTTTCCAGCCCACAGACAGGATTTCTTAGCCTTCCTGCTCACCAATGAGCAAAAAAAGTCCTGGTTTCCCGTATGGAGATTGTCAATGAGAAACAGCTGTCTTAAAGAGCTCTATGTTATTCTTCTTCTTAGTTGCCTTAAAGTACTTGCTCAGCAGTGTTTGCTTCAATCATGGCAGAAAGATCTGAAATGGAGGAGGGAGCTTGCAATAACCCCTATATTCTTAAGGGAGAGCTTTCTCCTCTGCTTTTATTTCCACTGAGCTCCTGACAGAACTTTGCTCCTCTACAGGTCTGACAGCCAGAAGCGGAGGCCATAAATCTAGTTTTCCCCCCTCCCCTCACTTTAAGGTTATTTTACCAGTAGTTCAATCTCCTTTCAACTATTTACAGTATCTGGAATGCCTTTCATACTACAACTTTTTCAGACATTGGAGAAAAGAACATTTTCCTGTATGACAATATGTTTCCGGTACAGCTGTCAAACAAAGTACTTTACTTCTACAAAAAGCGGTATAATGAAGGGGATTTTTTTATTTTCTTTGACTTTGCTAGAATTTTTGATCATGTGCTTTGTTGATATCATGTATTTTTAAACATCTCATGATCCATTACCTATGCTGACAGTTGTTAATGCATGAGAATTATAAACCACTTAATTTCTAGTTAATTTTTTTGAATCAATTTTGTATCAATGTTCCTAGTGTAGGATGACTGCATTAGTCATGTTCTCTGGTCTGTTGTCTTTCAAAAAGGGTCTTTAAGTAGGTTGGAGGAATGTGGATTTATGAATGTGCATTCAGTGCATTAAATCTCAAAATAGCAAATGTGAACAAGTCAATGGTAATCAATATATAAAGAGCTGGCAGAGCTAATAATTCAGGGGCTAAGATCTGGTGCAGAAAGGGGTGGGTGTTTTTTTGTCTTTCTAGCAAATACAAAGCATGTTCACATTTCCCTTGCAACTCTTCATAACAAAATAAACCTTTTTTAGACTGATATTTTAAGTTCAGAAGATACATGCCTGCTGTCCTGGCTTTGTCTAAGACAGAGTTAACTTTCTTCATAGTAGCTAGTAAGAGACTGTGTTTTCGGTTTGTGCTGAGAAGAAGGATGATAATATACTGATGTTTATAGTTGCTGCCAGGACAGTCAAGGACTTTTCAGCTTCTCTGTTGTGCCAGTGCCTGAAGGTGCAGGAGAAGCTGGGAGGGAGCATAGCCACAAGTACTGACCTAGGATTCAACCTTAGGTTTAGGACTGAAACCCAAATTGGCCAAGGATACATTCTGTATCATGCGTGTCATGCCCACTATACAGGTGAGGATCTGCCACGAAGTTCTCTTCCTCTCTCTCTGGATCACATCTGTCTCAGGGTCATATCTCTCTCTCTCTCTCTCTCTCTGTCAACTCTATCTCTTTCTTGGATGCCTGGGCACTTATCTCTTTTCACGATTGCAGTTTCAGGACTCTCCCTGCTCCACGATCATTAGCCAGGAACAGGCTGGGCCTTGGTCACCAGGTGGTGAGCAGTTGCACTGTGTATGACTGTGGCGGGTTGGCCCTTGGCTAGGGGCCAAACCACACATACCCACTCACACAGTCCCTGCCCCCACCTAATCATGGGGGAGAGAATTAAAGAGGTAACTGGCAAAAAGGACTCGTGGGTTGAGATAAGGACAATTTAATAACTTTACTACAATAATATTGAAAATAATACTATAGACAAATATACAATGTGATACACAGTGCTACTGTTCCCCCCCCCCCCCNTACATTCACGATTCCCCCAAGCGAAGGGGGGGGGGGCATGCACTGCTCCCAGAGGCACTCACAGAACTGAGATAACAGCCCGAATGCCCCAGAACCGAGACCTAACCAAAGTGGGGGAAAACAACCACCTGGCCACAGCTGATGATCTCTCCAGAGAGAGAGGATTCCAAAACTCATAGAACGGAGATAATGAGCATCCCAAGCTGAGAGCTACTGGCGCGTGTGTGGGGGGGAAGGCCTTGGGAGAGCGAATGCAGGCAGCCAAAGCGAGATGATCTGGAGCCCAAGGGAAGCAAAAGAGAGATTTCCAGGAAGGGTCCTCAACTATATAGTGGGTATGACGTGCATGGGATGGAATAATAATTGGTCAGCCTGGTTCTTAATCTTAACCTAAGAGCAAATCCCAGGCTAGAAGCTGGACAGTGTCTCTTTGCTTGTCTGCCGACCTTGGCAGCAGAACAAAACATCGCTTATCAGCCTTTCTGCTGAGTACAAATCCAAAACACAGCCTCTTGCTAGCTATTTATGAAGAAAAGAAAAAAAAATTAACTCTCTCTACTTAACCCACGACAATGACTCATTTGTATATTTGCATATGTTACTATTATTATTATCATTATTATTTTCAGTTTTGTTGCAGTTTAGTTGTTAAGTTATTCTTATCTCTACTCTTGAGTCTTTTTTTCCTTTACCCCTTTAATTCTCTCCCCACCCTGGGAGGGTGAGTGAGTGTCTGTGTGGTGTTTGAAACTAGCCAGGATTCAAACCACAACACATGCAAACCCAGATAAGGCGTCTGTTGCATCACAAAGATAGTCAGAGCATTGTTCAAACCCTGTTTCAGTCATGATCTTTCTGCAATCAAAATCTAAATAATATGCTACTAACAGTAATAACACAAGAAATATAAACTACCGTGAAATCCATGATGAAACCCCTTTTCATCTATGGAGGTTAAAGGTAATGCATGTAGATGTAGATTTTCCACTGCTGATGCTTACATGGGTATCAGCATACTAACGCCACTCATGCCCAGAAGCAGAAGCTGGGTGAGCATATTGTAAAGTTCTGCGAAGCAGTCTAGCTATGACTGCAGAGATCTGGATCAGAGTTAAATGTTTTCAATTTCTTTCCAGATACGTGTGCATTTGGATACAAAATGAAATGTCCTCTAAATTGTGGATTTATCAGTTCAGACTCTCATTAACTTAAGCATCCTGTTACAGAGATTCTGACACTGTCCAGTGACCTGGAAAGGAAAAATATTGGGATAATAATAAAACCAAAAAGCATGCTGATAATTCTTTATCCTTCTGTGTTGTGTCATATGAATAGTTTTACACATGTAAATATATAAATTATTTTGCTTAATCATGCATTATTTGGAAAAGCTCTTCAAGCTGGACAACTAGTTGAAAATAATGTGAGATACATTCTGTCCCTGAGCATATATAAAATGATCTGCTATTTGATATGTCTCCTTGGGACTGTCAAATTTTATCCAAATATAGTGGAACTTAAGCAACTGGTTCCCAAATCTAAATCCTGTATGAAAATAAGAAAATAATAATATAAACAAGGAGGTTTTCTCAAGATAACAGTTTCTGCATGAGAAAATTTTTATACATATGAAGACCAACTCCTGGCTCTCACCTTGTCCCTTATGCTTTGAATTTCTTAAAATCCATGCCCCACAGAGAATGGGACATGCAGAGAAACAGTAACAAAAGCGGTATTGAATATCAAGACAGAGTCTCTATGTGGATGCAAGATTAACTTGGTGAACCAAAGAGATAATCAGACCTGTAGAGTCTGACTTGTGGAAGACAGGTTCTGTGGAGTCTGTTATCAGTATTTATAGCTTTTTCCCTGTATGTTATATAAGTGTTGGCATATGAAGAGACCATAAGTTTCTTATTACTTCTTACTTGACCATTAATTCTGTTCAGATTTGTCTATCTGATTATTACCAAAATGACCAAAACCACTTTGACCTCCTATTTACCTTAGCTAGGACTTTGCTTAATTTTTGATTTGTTTTATTTTAGGCACACAGTGAAATAGCAATATTCAAAACTAAAATAGGTGTTAAAAATTGAAGTCATGCTTTCTAGGAAGACATAAGAACAGCTCCTTTGAAAGAGCTTTTCTTGTTTTGCCTTGTACATCCTTGGTGCATTAATACTGCCCTCATTTTTTTTTTTATTAGTTAAAGGTATTAAGTTATGGTCAAAATCTTTAATCTATTTTTTTGCCTATACAAGCAAACATGATGAATTAATTGCTGAAGAACTGCCTAGAGAATTAGCAAGAGATGCTTCTTAGATCCTCTGCAATTCATTGCTCCCGTATAAATAGGTTTCTTGCTTTATTTTCTACTCTTGCACTTAATATACTTTGCTCTTTATTTTAACAAATGCATGCATGCATGGCAAGTCATACATTCCACATCCTGTCATTCATAATTTTAAGGGTGTTTTCTGTCATCTAAATTATAGTATAAAGGTCAGAGTTTAGATATTACAGCTCAGTGTATGGATCTGACCCTGACCTAGATCCAAGCTGGAATGGAAATAATGAAGAAACATTTTTATTTGTAAACAAAACATGTTTTTGTTTGCTGGTGGACTCTAGGGAGCTTTCTGAAGACAAATACAAAGCTATAATCCCTGTCACCAGCAGTGAAGGCAGGAAAAAGAGAGGGGAGGAAGAAGAAGTAAATTATGTATTTAGCTGAAAGGACTGGAGCATCAAAGATTGTAAAGCAAAACTTTTGGTGCTGACAACTTTTAAGTCCTTTCTTATTTTCCATGCAATTGTGTGTGAGAGCCTCTCAGTGTTTTATAACAGAAAGGCTTGATCTAGGGAACAAGATCCAAAAAACTAGTTCAGAATTAACCTGAAATGGTCTATGTAGCAGCACTACTTTGTATATCTGTTTCATAACAACAGTGAAAGAGTGTCAGGGTTTGCATACAGCTGGTTTTCTGGGTCAGCAAAGAACTGAAGAAGACCTGGAAGTTCATCAAGGCAGAACATATTCATGTCAGAGTACAGGGGATTCAGCTTGCTTCAAATAGTCAGAAAAGTTGATAACATTATCAGCTCTGTAATGATAAGAAGCAATCGGGGATATGAAAGTATTTCTTTAGTGGTGGTTTGAAAAAATGTCCCATAGAGACAGAAATGTTCTAAAAATGCAAGAGTTGTTCTCTGTACTTGTTTTGCCCAATCATTTTACTGGTTATCATTTTCTGTACACCATATGGAGTCTCAAAAAGGAGCCTTTCCTTTGAAACAAAACCACACTGCTTATGACAGTGAGAAAAGAGGAGATTCCCATTTTACACAGAGCACACTTGAGCATATTGTACCCTCATGTATTCAGGCTGTGTATGTTCACAAGGTATGTTATAATTTAGGATTGCTCAATGTTTTCTTTTAGAAGGCCTTATTTAGTTTCTTAGTTTTAAAAATTTTAGTTGGAAATTTGTCATAGTATTTGCTGCTGTTCTTGGTTTTTCATAGCAGTTTAAATGAGATGTTTCATCTATATCCAATAAGGAAGTTAGAAGGAACATGGTTTTGCTCACATTGAAACAATCTGATGTCCATTTCATTGAGAAAAACTGCTGTCTTTGCACTGAAAAGCTTTAATCTGATGGAAGAGTCATCCACCAATTAATGTGGTGGGCAGGGAGTGCCACTGGGAAATGATGGATAAACCTCTAGACTTTTCCTTGAGATATTAAGAATTTAACACAGAATATGTATCCCTGCATAGAAGTAAATTCCTTTGAGGAGATTAAACTGTCTCGAGATTACATTGCCTGAGCCTGTTTCATTCTGTCATACAGTACACCTACACACTTTGTAGCTGAAGAGTAGCTAACATGCTACAGAATTATGACTGTAGGGTGGCACACTTACTCTTTCCTGAAAACATTATTCCCACAGACATTACTGTAGTGGAAGCTAAAAGAATAAAAAGCATAAAACCACCTATTGTCAATTTTCTACCCAACTGTCAGCATATGGGAGAAGTGGCAGGACAATGCAGAAATGAAGAATAAACTTAGGGAAGAGGAAGAAATGCAGGAATATTCATTGAGATAACAAGAAAGAGGGCAAGGAATGGCAGAGAAGCAAGAAGCGAGTATAAAAGTAAAGGGACAGAAGAAAGTGTGCTGCCGTGGGACTGGACATAGCTATTGCATATTCCTGATTTATCATTACTTGCTAACTAACATGGCCAGTAAGAAAAAAAAATTGTAGTCTGTATTGTTGTTTAGTTATTAGTTTGTATTTTGTTTGCTGACTGTATTTGTCATCCAAGCACAAGATCCAAAATTGCTGTGATCATTTTCTTTTCTCATATTTACATACATAAAAAGAGTTCCAAAGATATTTTAAGTAGCTTTTGTGTTCATTCTAAAAGCAAGTCAAGAAGTATCTGAATGAAAAAAAAAAAAAATAATAGAGCAAAAAGGATATGTGAAATAAATACAAAACTATTTTTGTGAAGTGTGCATTTAAGCACACAGTAGACAATGTTGTCTGAGCAAAGACATCACTGACAATGAATATTTTCCACATGCTTTTATAAGATTGTGGCTAGCTTTGGGTTCCACGTATTGTCATCTTCTATCTTTCTTGAGCTGCTTTGACACTTTGACATATACTACCTCCACAGCCCATGTGACTTAATTTTTCAAGTGAAATTAAGTGGTCTGGGCGCATCACCTTATTGCACCCATTTTAAAAATAGAATTTTGGCTTAATTAGTGTCTTAAGAGAACAAACACTCTGTAAGTACTGAGCCACTGATGTTTTTAATCTCTGTCATTTTTGGATGGTCTAGTTGGTGATTGACTTTTGCAGCGGACAGAAGGGGAAATAGATTTGTTTGTCCATTTGTTTGAAGAAATCTTAAAAAAATAGAATTAGAGGTGCTTTTGAGTTATACATTTCACCATGGCTGGATTTAAAAAAAAATATTGGCAGAAAAAAATGCAGCTGCGATTTGAACACATTTTTTTCTAGCAAAATGTTGCTAGAAAATTTGCTAGAAAATGTTATGCATAATGTGAGAGAGAAGGAGAGAATATTCTTTGCAGAGCTTGCATTATTGAATTTCCTTCAATGGAATGCTGAGTGGATTTTTACTTTTCAAAGCCACTGCTGCCTTTCTACTTTGACAAGATCTATGTAAGTGAGTTAAAAAAATTAATTTGATTGAAAGAGAGTGCAATAAAGTTTTTAATTTGTCAACATCTTGACTGCTTATATTTAACTTCATCTCATTAATTCATAGGGGTGTATTATCTGCATCAACTTTTTATAGCATCAAGATATATTTCTTTTCATTACTCCAACAATAACATCATAAATTATCATTAAAGTCCAACTAGTGTACAGGATAAAATCCTCTTTTAGTAATATTAATCTATATTTCATTAATTTTAGTGTTAAGAATAAATTACCTTTATTTTAACTTGCATATCAGATGTTTCTTGTTGGTTTTGGTTTCACAGTCAGAATTTCTAATATGTTATTCACATCAGCACAATAAAACAATATTTAAATAACTGTAAGATTATTATTGAATAAACTTTGTTAGTTTACATAATTTCTAGAATCTAAAATTTATTTTCAGTGACTGTTTGGCGAATGTTGACGCTCCAGCACAAAATTTCTATCTAACAAATAATGATATTTGAAAGCCTTCAGGAAGAAAGAGTGATGTATCTGAGTCAGGTTTGTGACTCATTGTGGGGAGACGATACAGTGTGCAGATGGTCTTGGACATTCTTGAACGAACCTTTTAATTGCACAAGATATTCTGTGGGTTATAATCATAACATAACAAATTTTTAGACAGTAGCTTAAAGAATTTAATATATGGACGCTAGTTCGGGCACTAATTCTTGATGCTCTCTCTAGGCATATCAGGGATAAGAAGGTCATTAGAAGCAGTCAACATGGCTTCACCAAGGGGAAGTTATCCTTGACCAACCTGATAGTCTTTTATGAGGACATTACCAGTTGGATAGATGATGGTAAAGCAGTAGATGTGGTCTATCTCGATTTCAGAAAAGCATTTGACGCCGTCTCCCACAGTATCCTCGCCGCTAAACTGAGGAAGTGCAATCTGGATGATCGGGTAGTGAGATGGATTGTGAACTGGCTGGAGAAAAGAAGTCAGAGAGTTGTGATGAATGGAATGGAGTCTAGTTGGAGGCCTGTATCTAGTGGAGATCCTCAGGGTTCAGTACTGGGACCAGTGCTATTCGATATATTCATCAACAACTTGGATGAGGGAGTAGAGTGCACCCTCAGCAGGTTTGCTGATGATACAAAACTGGGAAGAGTGGCTGACATGCCAGAAGGCTGTGCTTCCATTCAGTGAGACCTGGACGGGCTGGAGATTTGGGCAGGGAAAAATTTAATGCAACTTAGCAAGGGCAAGTGTAGAGTCTTGCATCTGGGCAAGAACAACTCCAGGTACCAGTATGAGTTGGGTACTGACCTCTTGGAGAGTAGTGTAGGGGAGAGGGACCTGGGGGTCCTGGTGGACAGCAGGATGACCATGAGCCAGCACTGTGCCCTCGTGGCCAAGAAGGCCAATGGCATCCTGGGGTGTATCAGAAGGGGGGTGGTCAGTAGGTCAAGAGAGGTTCTCCTCCCCCTCTACTCTGCCCTGGTGAGAC
>VZTO01008584.1:19086-31825 GCA_013400615.1 Syrrhaptes paradoxus
GTGAGGGTGACAGAGCACTGGAACAGGCTGCCCAGAGAGGTGGTGGAGTCTCCTCCTCTGGAGACATTCAAAGCCCACCTGGATGCGTTCCTGTGTGATCTGATCTAGGTGTTCCTGCTCCGGCAGGGGGATTGGACTAGATGATCTTTTGAGGTCCCTTCCAATCCCTAACATTCTGTGATTCTGTGATTCTGTTAAAAGACTGAAATAAATGTGCAAATTAGGCATCCAGTGTTCTCATTGGCTACTGCAGAACTTTCAGTTTCAAAGTTATGAAAACTATAAAGGCCAATGTTGCACTGGGCCTGCGGAATGCAATAGCTTGATGTCAGCATTTAATGTGCTTATTTAAAGTGCTTATTTAATTTTTCAGAGATTTCAATATACCAAAATATCACTGATTTTATAACCCTTATGTGACATTTATGACTCAGTGTAGATAAGTGAAAAAAAGAATCCAGATAAAGTAAGAAGTAAGGATTACTTTCAGTCAAATACCAGCTGTTTTCTGATGCTAAAATTTTGATGTTTACCAACAAAGGAGTATGGGTATCTTTTCTTTCAATCTTTTTTTTCCCAGTAATATTCTACTCATTTGCTATGAGTAGACACTACTCATGCTAGCTATTTCCATGGGTAATTTAGAAGCCTTTTACTACATTTTTGTTCATTCTTTTTTTCCTTTCTTCTGAACATATAACTCTCCACCACAATTTATAAAGATTACTAAATATATTTGCTAACTTTTCCTGTAAATTCTCCATCACTGTTTTTATTTTTTGTTTTATTTAGTTTTTACCCACTAGTATAGTGTAAATATATTTTTATGGGAAGCAGGGGGCATTTTTCTCCTACTGTTAATTTCTGCACTATCAGCACTACCTCTTCTGGTACAGATAGCAGAAGGTAGTGACAATCTGACTACTAGCCTGGTGTGTGAGCTTGCCCTGCTGATGGTTTTATCTCATCTACTTTGTGTCAAACCATGTCATATCATTAGGTCATTGTGTACTTACTCCCCTGTGGTAGGATAAATCTTCAGATTTCTTAATCTGGTTCTCTTGGAAAAATGACAAACAACAGCTTATATTTCATTTTGGAGCTGTGGAAAAAAGAGGTATAGTCAGTGTTTACTTTAAAACAATAAATAGCTTGCTATTTGCTAGCCTAATTTCTAGTAAAACATTTTTTCACATTATTACTTTTTCTTGTTGCCCTGACAAAACAAATTTCAGTGTCAGCTGATTCTCCAGTGTTCATTGCCAGCCATTAAAAACAAAATTCTGATATCAGATGGGGTAGAGGTAAACCAAATGCTGTCATTTCCAGATGAGTTTTTTCACAGGCATTGCTGCACTCCCCTGATATGACATCTAAACCCAGCCATCAAGGATCCTTGATTGTTAAAGTGAGAAAGAATGAACTGGCTTGATAAAGATAAGATTATAGTGTCTCAGATGTGAAACCTAAACCAGAAGAACAAAATTAAACAAAGCATGATTTTGCACAGAGGATTTTGAGGTTGGTTTAATGGCATGCTGCAACTTTTGCTGGGTTTAGTACTGTTATGACCTTACTCAGTTGCACACACAGTGCCAATGCCATTCAAAGCAACCTTTATCACAATGCTCTGGTTAATTTTTGTCTTCAGCAGACAGTAATTATGCTGACATACTGCAATAAAATTATTCAGTACACTCGTCTGGAAACACCACATTACACATATTTAAATTTAGTCCTTTCACTGGTATGGTCTCAAGATACCCATTTTAAGATTGTAACTGAACTGAGAATTGTAACATTATTTTCACATCTCAAGTAATATAGTCAGCAATTTTCCACTCTGCCATCTACCACGGCTCAGAAAATTGGTTCTCATGGAATGTAGTTTTGGACAGGCGCTATAGAGATGCACCAATGAAGACCAAAATTTACTTAATTTTTGCTAAAAAAATGTGGTCAGCTACTAAAAGTGTGGCCTGTACATGCTGGTAGGAATTTAAAATCCTTTTTCTTGCTGCAGCAGCCAATAAGGATAAAGGTTAAAAAATGAAACTACTAGTTCTAGATGAGAATATCCTAAAATTAATTTATTTAAATTTTTATTAAAATTGTTTATAGGAACAGGTAGTTTAAAGAATATGCTGTTTATTCTAGGGAAAAAAAAGAACTACATATTTAAACTGTTTAAGGATGATGTTTCAAATGTGTGAAATGAGAAGAAGTTATTTTATAACAGCAGTAAGTATTTATATGAAAAAAGGAATTAAGTATGTTTTCAGTGATTAATACCTGAAGTAGGAAATAAAGCTTCTGGAAATTTCCAAAATAAGCGTTTTACTTTGGTCTCATTGACCAGTTAACTTTTCCTTCTTGTTAACTTTAAAAAATATATATATATTTGTACATAATTTGAGGCCAGAAAAATCAGCCTAAAAAACATTTCTGCCCTAGTCTAACTGATAGATATTTTATGACCTCAGGAACATTTCCATCTTACAGACAATATTCTGAACCTTTTGATGCCAAAGATCCTAAAGAAGATCCTAAACCAACTTAATTTTCTATTATAATCTCAAACTTATTCAGTCCTCACCTTGCACATCCTAAAAGAATAGGAAAGCAAAAAATTAACAGTTGTGCCATAACAAACAACCAAATGAAAAGTCCTGTTGATAAATAGCAGCTTCTTTAAATCCTTGGGCTTCTGCCTCTTTCTGTGCAGCTCAACAGTTTTAGTTCATGTGCAGGTACAAAGTAACACCAAATTCTCTCTGGGAAAGAAGCAGCATTATTTTGGTAATTCTTATGGATTAATAGTGTTAATTGTGTGAACTCTTGCCATTTTTCAACAACATCATACAGTTCCCTGAAAATTACCTAGCATTAAATAAAAGCAGATGTGAGAAATGGTAGAAAGATTCAAGGCTTACTCATTTCTGCAAACAGAATTTCCACATGTCTCCGTTTACATTTGAGCATGTAATACCAGTTTAAGTGCCCAACATAAATGGCTTTTTAGCAGACTCTGGTGCTGCCATGGCTGGGAAGGGGATAAGGTTACATTCTCTCTCTAATTCTTGCATCAAAAGTTTATATCTGCTAATCACAGGAACACAGTCTTCTCTCCCCATGGGTGCTCTAAACAATCTTGTTAATTAGTCATCAATATCTGCCAAATTGTTAAACAAACAGCAAACACCCAATGGTAACAGTACAGAGCCAATGAATTCCTGATGAGCCTCTGACTTCAGTAACTTGTTATTTGAAATTTAGAACATGTTTTCCTTTACTGAAGTCCTGTGACAGAGTTTCTGTTCCTTGACTGCATAATCAGGTGATTAGTGGTGGAGATGTCCTGACTGAAGCATTCTTCAGTGAACATTCAGCTGTGCTAAAAGCCAGAAAATCTTTGCATTTCACCACAAAGCCAAGGTCATCAGTCACTCCTTGGTAACACAAATCACTGCATGCATCCTGCAAATGACTTGGCTTTAAAATCTGCTGGGGAAAGAAGGGAAGGAATCTCTTCCAACAATTTTTTTTCAAGCCACTTCAGAAATGCAACAGGAAGCTGCCTTCCACTTGATGTAGGGGTGAGGGGAGGAGAATCACAAAATCATAGAATGGCCTGGGTTGAAAAAGACCTTAAAGATCATGTGGTTTCAACACCCCTACTGTGGGGAGGGCTGCCAACCACTAGAGAAGGCTGCCCAGGGCCTCATCCAGCCTGGCTTTGAATGACTCCAAGGATGGGGCATCCACAACTTCTCTGGGCAACCTGTTCCGGTGCCTCACCACCCTCACAGTGAAAAATTTTGTCTTAATATCCAATCTAAATCTCCTCACTCTTAGTTTAAAACCATTCCCCCTTACCCTGTCACTATCAACGAACATAAATATTCACTCCCCCTCCTGTTTATAGGCTCCCTTCAAGTACTGGAAGGCTGCAATGAGGTCTCCCCAGAGCCTTCTCTTCTCCAAGCTAAACAAGCCCAGTTTCCTCAACTTTTCTTCACAGGAGAGGTGCTCCAGCCCTCTGATCATCTTTGTGGCCATCCTCTGGACCCATTCCAAGAGCTCCAAGTCTTTCTTGTGCGGGGTACCCCAGGTCTGGACACAGTGCTCCCAATGGGGTCTCACAAGAGCAGAGTAGAGGGGCACAATCACCTCCCTCTCCCTGCTGGCCACCCCTTTTTTAATGCAGCCCAGGACATAGTTGGCCTTCTGGGCGGCAAGCACACACTGTTGACTCATCTCCAGCTTCTTGTCCACCAGGACACCCAAGTCCTTCTCTGCAGGGCTGCTCTCAAGGAGTTATTCTCCCAGTCTATATAAATGCCTGGTATTGCCCCGGCCCAAGTGCAACACCTTGCACTTGGCCTTGTTGAACCTCAGGTTCTTATGGGCTCTCCAGGTCCCTCTGGATGTCATCCCTTCCCTCTCTTGTATCGACTGCACCACTCAGCTTGGTGTCATCTGCAAATTTGCTGAGCGTGCACTCAATTCCCTCATCTATGTTGTTGATAAAGATGAACAATTTTGTTCTTCAAGTTAGGTAAAGATGAGAAGGACAAGTCTGCCAAAAGGCAGACTGAAGATATACACTTCTGGCAGTCTTTTGCCCCTTTTGAAAGCATGTTTCCAAGTAAAATCCAAACCCTCACCTACCACTGCAACAGTCATTGTATGAACTCCAGTAGGCAGATGAAGCTGAACTTTTACAAGTTGGGAGCTGGGGTGATTCCTCAGTCACCCTCATGTGTTAACACAAACATATCACACTATGCAAGAGTGAGCTTATGATTAACTCTTGTGGTGAAATGCTTAGTGATGCTTGCAAGAAGGATGCTGTGTTGTGCTAAGTTGTGTTACAGTTAAGTTTGAAAGCCATTGAAAGTACTTTCTTGCTCTTTAAACAGAGAAAAAAAATCACAGTGTTCAATAACCATCTAATGTCTCACTTCTGATGGCATGATTTACTGCTGTGCTCTTAAAACTGTGAGTTTTCCTGGTAAGGCCTGAGTCTTCTACAGGGGATAAGCAATCCAGATGAATAATTTGCTATTTGAGTGAATTGGTTTTGCTAGCCATAATAAGACATCTGTGCTCACTGGGGTCAGTGAGAATCATTTCCATGACTGCAGCAGACTTTGTGTCAGCTGCTTGATGAAATCTTGCTTTGAAATATATCCATACACATTTCTGATTTTTAAATTGGTGTTTTTGATGGAAGGGAAAATATTAATAGCTTACCTTGCTCTTGTGGCTAGAGACTGTGCTAAAAATATCATCTCAACAGCCATTTTATAAAAATTCCATGAAGATTAGACTTGCAATTATTTTTTGGTGAAGTATTATGTCACTGACCAGTTTTATAGTCTTCAGATAGATTAAAGCAAACTAAAAGACCCAGAAAAGCATAGCTGCTTCTCTACAGATACTTTGAGCATAATGTAGTTCTTGACGTCTGGGATTTTCCTGTCAATCTCTCAGACCCTGACATAAAAATATTGTTAATAATGGCAAAAAGAAATATCCTCTCAGTCGGAAGACTGCACACATTAAAGACAAAAAATGCAGCTAATATCTTTATAAGAGTTACTCAGGAACACTCTGACAAGTTAGAAAGACATTAAAGTGATTATTTACCAAGTGATTTCTTGGATGCTTCAGAAGAGAAATCAGGAGAACAAAACAGAAAAAAGAAGTGCATATATATTTTTACAACACTGTGTTCCTAAAATAATTACAGATAGAATAATATCTTAGTTTCAGGCATTGCATATATCTGATTAGAATCAGCCACCTTTCACATGTGTTAGCTTCTCATTCTATAAGCTGTCTCAAAGATTTTGATAAGTTGTCACAAAGCCTAAGCACACAGGAATGTTATCTTAACTGCTATGTGAGTGAATAGTGTCAACACTGATAAATACACCATCTTCACACTGACATATTTAGAGATGGAAGTTTTAAGTGAGAAGGGGAAGAGGAAAATATTTCTAATGGGTAATATCTTGGAATATTTAAAGTACTGCATGAAGCAAAACACAGACATAGTTTCCCCACAGAGGCTGTTGAAAAGATGGGGAGAAACTTAGCAGTCATAAATGAGTGATAAGTTTAAAGACTAGCTTGTGGCAATAAAGTGTATGCCAATAAATGAGGAAGATGTGTAATTCTAGGTCAAGTTTAATGGATATTGTTGATGGCTGTTTTTTCTCATGTATGGATTGTACATAGAAAAATCCTTCATATTCCTGTCAAAAGAAAAATCTTCTAGAATTTTAATTATGGCATTGCTAATGCTCTTCTGTGAAAATGTATCACATAATCTGTGAAAATGTATCACATCTTTCTCCATGTTCTTCATGCCTAAAAGTGTAACTCCCAGGCAAAAATTCGTAACACATCATACTCTTTTGTCTTTCACCTTCTAAACACTTCCCTGACAATTAATTAGTCCCAGTAGAATACTGTTACAAGCTATCCAGTTGCTTCTCTCTCCAAGTAAAATAGACAGCATTAAGAGTCCATTCTTTTCATATCTTCCTTCATCTATCATACCCTGGTATTAGGTAGTTTATGCACGTTTCCACGGACAGAACACATTTACTAGCTGTGTAGATTTTCATGGATACCTCAGTAGGAATTGAAGGTAATAGATATGTTAGGAAATGGGTGTCTTTTTCATTAGATTATATTCCCCAACTACAGCCACTAGAACAATCTGGTTTATTCCTGTTTCAGGTTTATACCTGTAGAAGAGTTCACAATAAACCAATGGACCTCTTTGTTGAGTAAGGTGAAAGTAAGGACTTGGATCAGCAAAGATGTTAAACAACACAGGTCCCTATACGGATCCTTGTGGAACACCACTCGTCATCCTTCTCCACCTGGACAACAAGCCATTGACTGCAAGTCTCTGAGTGGTACCATCCAGCCAATTCCTTATCCATTAATTGCTGCTTCTGTCAAAAGCATGTCTCTCCAATTTAGAGACAAGGATGTCACGTGGGACAGTGTCAAAGGCTTTTTATAAATCCAGGTAGATGACGTCAGTTGCTCTTCCTTTGTCCACCAACACGGTAACCCCATCATAGAAAGCCACCAAATTTATCAGGCCTGATTTTCCCTTAGTGAAGCCCTGTTGGCTGTCACAAATCATCTCCTTGTTGTCCATGTACCTAAGCATAGTTTCCCCGAGAATCTGCTCCGTGATCTTGCCTAGCACAGAGCGTAGGCAGTGTGTATGCAAAACTACTTATGACTTTAGTAGGCAAATGTGTCATTCATCTACAGAAACACTGTGTATGTAACCATTTTTAAGACTTATATTTTCTCAGAATTATAATGTGGCCCTGTACAAAAGACAAAAACAAACCCAACAAAACAATCATGCCTTTTTTCAGCTCCCTGCAGAGAAGCAAGTGTATCTTTTCATTCTGCTCTGAAATTAATTTAATCTGTTATGATGATTTCTTCATAAGAATGAAGATTCCCTATACAAAATGAAAGAAATGTAAGGACTAGTTTATAAAAAAACATCTAATCGGCATGTCCCCTAGATTTTATCTCTTAGAGTATGTTAATATAAGTGAAGTTATAGATTGACACATGCAAGATTTGAACTGGACTATGAAATATATATTTTGTGGTAAACTACATATTTTATTACAGTGTATATATTTTGTTACAGTGAATATATATTTTTTACAGTGTCTATTTGTGCTATCACATGAGTAAAGGAACAGGTATCCTGGAGATGATAAAGAAATTACTAATTCCCACATAGTTTTTGAGTATTTATTTTGCATATATTTATAAATGCAATATTTTTGCTATGGTGGGAACGTAAACACTGCTGAATGGCATACAAAGCAAGAAACAGGTAAGTAAAACACATTGTAGTCGGGGGTGTGGGAAGTTTTCTGCAGGAACATACAAGGCAAGATTATTTTATAAAGGCTAGCTTTCACAGAGCAGTTCCAAGGTGCCCCAAACTTCATAACATTTTTCCTGAGCTTCTTACAATCAGCATGAATGCTGAGTAAGCATGCCATCAAATGATAGCCATTGTAATTTGAAAAAGAGTTTGGAGAAGGAATGAATGCCAAACATTAATGTATCTCTACACACTCAATTAAAATATGATACAAAATGAAAATAGATTTTGAAGCATTAGCAAATGTCTGCCAAGAGCTTGTGCCAACCCACATCAGCTTTGTCTCTGTAATATTTACTACAGAGTGAGAAAATACATTTGACCGTGAATGGCGTCTTGTGGGACTCCATTCCACAGCTGTTCTTCAAGGATTTAGATAAAATATGTCCTTCAGCCACTACTAGTTTTCAAGAATCCCTGTGACTGTGTTTCAGAATATCATAATACCTCTTTCCTACTATCTTTGGTTGCACATTGACATTCTACAAACACAGAAATTGAAAACATTGTAAGAACCAACTTTTCAAATAGCTGACATTTCTTACCTTTGTTACCCTGTAATTGAACTAATTTTATTGTTCTCGTTAGAAATGTGTGTGTAGTTATTGTTCTTATTTTGTAGGCTCGTAGTAATTCTCTTTTCCTATTTTTGCTGTTTTTTCAAAAGCTGAAAGAAACGTGGTTCTACTGTATAATATAATGGAATATCTATTTCTTGTGACAAACATTTTGTGAATCTGAAGGAATAAAAGTACTATTCAGAAGCCAAATGGTACCTTTCAGAATAACTTTGCTAAAAGGAAAAATAAGACAGATATTTCTTTAGAGTTATCTAATCTACATGCTTAATCACAAGAAAACAGAGGGATATAATGGACGCATTACCTGTGTGCTGTGATGGGTGGGTGGATGGGGAGAGTAAAGGGAGAAGAATGGCAAACAAGCAGAGGACAGAAGATTGTCCATTTATGCCACAGACCCCAGTCATCTTCTCTTCCCTTCTCCACAGTACAGGTCAAAAGTGAGTCTTTTTCTTTACAATAGGTATTAAAGATTACTGCTCAAAGGTCCTTGAATATCGTAACTGACAATGATGGAGCAGAAATACACTAATGAAAACATCCTGACCGTAGTGTCAGATTTATGTGCTATGGACCCTGCTATCAGTTTGCTAGCTGGGACTTCACATAGGGAGAGAATTAATGTGGCTCATCTTGGCAACACAGGCCACAATGTGGGTGTTAGGACACTCAGAATTACAAGCTGCAGGAGAGAGAAAAATTAACAATTTCCTTGCTATTTCAGAAAATTCTTTAAACGCTAGGATATGTAAGGACGATCTTGATCCTGTTTTAAAAGGAATATAACTGATGCTATATTTTTGGCACTAATGACTGTCGCTGAGATCCAAAGTCTACTAAGCATCTTTTGAGAACTGACAGAAGTCACTATCTGAAAGTATCAGGATATTTAACCTGCATAAAATTCAGGTATTTCTTCAAAGTATAACCCTCAAATAACTCAGATAAAATATTTAACATGATATTTCTAGGCATCATCCTTTTGAATCACATATGATGAATAAATGTTTAGTCACAGACCTTTAGACAAGCACAAGCTGAAGTCCTACTTGGGTACTGCAGTTCATAGTTTGTGGTTACCTTTACTGACTCCATAGAATACTGTTCGGTGAAATATTATAACTTGTTCTTACTGAGTATTAGTTACCTTTGAACTTCAGTGAATCTCCTGGGTGTCACAGTTATTACTTCTAAATATTTCTCAAAGGGTTTTGTCTCCTTTCTAGGAAGAAGAAGTGGCTTTTGGCTTTATACAGAAAAGCTAACTCTTTCTTTCTTGGTTCAGATGTCATAGTGGTAGTTTCCAGAATGGCCAAAATTAGAAAGGAAAGTAATTTATTACCTACGTGCAAAAATAGTGCTTGAAAGGAAGAAAAAAGTTGCTAACAGAGAGAGCACAAGTAGAGTTAGTGTTTTCAGCCTTTCTTTCAACAATAATGTTTCTTCTTTGAAAAGTAACCTGTCAATTTGAAAAGCAAACACAACCAATGTTTTCTAGCACTCATGGGTGAAATTATGGGACTCCTACAGGGCAGCAGTTTAAGCCACTGAGCCTCCTGGTGAAAATAATTCTGAAAATGAGGTTAGATTTTGCTAGGCAGAGTAAATACATGAAGTATTTGCTTCAGAAAAAAAAAAAATTCTATTTGCAACAGCATGCTCACATTTTTCTGAAACCACTCTATCAACTAGAAGGAATGTAGTAAAACTATCCTCACAACTCCAAATACTCTAAACTGCCATTCAGAAGGAAAGGGAATAACATCAGCCTTTTATGGATAGGAAAGAGTGGAAACTTCTACTGGAAATTAGTGCTTAGTCTATATTCTCTTCAGTAACAGAATTAAAAAGTTACTTTTCTTCTGTGATTGAAAGTAACTTACTATCATTTGAAAAATCAATGGTGTGCGCCCTTTTAAAACAGAAAATGAGGATATTTTAACATGTTATTGGGTAGTTCAGGGGCATGCAGTTTACAGAAAAAAACAGGATAACTAGTCAAACATCAAACACCTTTGATGTAAAGAAGGTATAAATCTTGGTTTTTAATGAAACTGAAACTTCCTCTGTAAAAGTAAGGTTATGCATTTCTAGTCCTAATGAAAGTGACGTAATCCACACAGTGTCTTACTTTTTCCACACTAAACATAAAAATATTTTACACTACTTTTAAAGATAAAATAAGTTTGTTGTCTTCTATAAAAATGCCTCTTCTCCAACAGGGATAGTTGGAAAAAGTATTAATTATACTTTCAGATTTGTCAGGATATTTTTTTTCATGAGCACAGTATTCTTGAACTTTTTTGATATATCTGTGTACACTGAAGATTAAACAAACATACTAAAAATACTTTTTATTTTCCCTAGATTAGTGACTTTTTTTGTTCCATATATTTCATATGCTATACTTATCTCTAATTACACAGTGTTATGTAAATACTGTGGGGATTAACTACAGCACATATATCAATATTGAGGAGAAGTCATCTAAGGAACATCTTTTAAGACCTGGACCAGACAAACAAAGGGGAAGAACTAATTTGGACTGATGTAGGTTGTTCTTGTTTGACTGAAAGTTGTTTAACTGCAAAACTATTTTTAGGTCAAACAAAATATTTTCTTTAACTTTGTTAAAAAAATTTATTCTAAGATTGTTATACACAGCTTCAAGGGTCACTATCGTGGCTGATATCCTATTTTTTTCAATCTATTGTTATTAGTGGTTTTATTTTTGGCAAATTCCAACATGAAATACCTTATGAAACTTGAGCTCATAAAGATTTAAGTTTGACATTTTGAAGTGAACTTTTTATTTTTCCTTAAGACCTTTTTTTTCTTTTCCTTTGGAACTATTCATTGATTTCATTTGAATCTCAGCTTTTAGAACTTTCCACCCAACAAAATTAAATCAGGGGTGGAGATTGAGCCTAAAAACTGGTAAATTCAAGGAGTGAGTGCTTGTACTGCTGAAAACAAATTTTCCTCAATAAAAAGTCTCAAATATATTTTATTGGAGAAACAAAAATCTATACATTTGAACTTAACCTACTGATTTGGAAAAAAAAATATTAATCTGCACTCAGTAATTTTAAAGTACTGAAGATGTCATGACCTAAAGACTTACCAAGCCTGTGGGTATGTAAAGATCACAATTGTGGGTTTGTATGATTCCATAATGCTCAAGGACACAGAGGTTTTATTTCCTTAACTGCATTATTACAGATGACTACAAATTACCATTAAAAACCAAGTACAGTTATGACTGATAAAGTGAACATATATGAAATTATTGTAAACTTACTACTAGAAAAGCAAGTATATGCATTTCAATAGTAGCAGCAAACACATGCCTCAATATTAAAATTTACTACAAATTGCTAGTAAAGCGGCAAACATACTTAATTACTTATATGTGTGCCTATATGTATACTATTTAACATAGTACCTGTATAGTGTTCATCAAACTGCTCCCAGAAGGGAAGCCAGTTGAAACCACTCCCAGAAGTGGGGTCAATCAATGATGGACAAAGTCTCACTTCAAAGATGATCGTGCCACAGAGTCTGGAGTCTACCAGGCATCCCTTGCAGGGATTCAATCTGTCTAGGACATCTCTTCTGTTCTACAGTACAACCAGGAGTAGCTACCATTTCCAGTAAAAGTTTGTCTAACCCAACATTAAAAAAGTAGAGTGTCCACAATGTCACTTTCCAGTTTATCCCAGTCCTTCAATGCCCTAACCATAAGAATTTTTTTCCAGTGAAAAACATGCATGTCTTTTGATGTGCTGTAAGCCCACTATGCTCACTATAGTTAGTGGAAAAAAATATTTTCTTCTTCACTGTAACAGTCTGTATCTATCTTCTTCAGGTTTTTTCTTCTTAAAGCTAAATAGATCTTCCAACAGCTTCTCACAAATAACATTTTTCACAGCCTTGAATTTTCATACTTTATTGTTCCCCTCTAGAGTCTTCATTCACATTTTTCTTGAAGCATGACGCTTGAAATGAGACTCCCTATTTTGGCTGAGGCTTTAACTTTTATTAAAGAAGGTACCTCATTTTTTTTCATACTATATGCAATAAATACATACCAAATCAGAGCCTTCTCTCCTATGACCCCAAGGGAGTGATCAGTCCACTTGGCCATAATTACTCACTTTTAAAATTGTATCTTGTAAATACTTTAATCTGTTTTAGAATTAGTGCATCC
>VZTO01008585.1:8708-56129 GCA_013400615.1 Syrrhaptes paradoxus
TTTTTTTTTTTTTTTTCCAGACAAGGGGTGATTTTCTGGGCATGAATTCCTCCAAATAACTTTGAAATGCCCTGGGTGATGATG
The DNA here is from genome assembly GCA_013400615.1 of Syrrhaptes paradoxus. NCBI lineage: Eukaryota > Metazoa > Chordata > Aves > Pterocliformes > Pteroclidae > Syrrhaptes > Syrrhaptes paradoxus. The sequence goes on from VZTO01008585.1 coordinate 8,793, forward strand.
AGTTGCGCGAGTTCCAGGAGGAATGTGTGGCATTGCAATCTCTACATTTTCTTTGATGGGAAAAAAACCCCTAAAAAACATGGTTTAAAGAAAAAAAAATGCTTGCTCTCCCACACAATCTTCAGTATTTTTAACAAATGAGAAGCTGAGTGTACAGTTGGGAAATGGAAAGAAAAAAATAGGGGTTTATAACAGTGAAATAGATATACAGAAACTAATTGATAGAGACTACATTTATCAATTACTATACATTCTGACAGCTATTATCTTTTTTCTGTCTAAAAATTTTTACTATATTCTTTGAAAGACAAAGAATATTTTAAGGCAAGTGGAAGGATATATGCAATGAATGTGTTCCTGTCTGTGTCCCACCAATTACTTCAGGTTTGATATGACTATTTAGAATTTTTTTCACCTTCAGGTTAGTTCACCTAGATTAGCCATCATAATGTCTGCCATTTCTGCTCTGAAAGTATTATACTAATTTCTGGTCTTGCCTTTTTTCTTGTAGTTAGCAGCAGTGGCATGACCCAAACCCTTTATACACCTTTGGAGACTGTTATGGTACACTTAAAAACCTTACAGTGACTTAATAACACCGTGGCTGATTTTCATTTACAGTAAGGTTTTGCACTGCTGGTGCTGTGTAAGGTGTCTTAAGTGTGAAATATAGCTTTATAGGTCTTTGTTCATTAATTAATGTGAATTGCAGATAAAACCCTATTTTCTGCTTTGCAATTGACAAAGTCCGTGTCCTGGGTTAGGCAGAGACAGAGTTAGCTTTCTTCATAATAGCTAGCAAGAGGCTGTGTTTTGGATTTGTGCTCAGAAGAGAGCTGATAAAAAGTGATGTTTACAGTTGTTGCCAGGATATTCAAGGTCTTTCAGCTTAACTGCTCCTGGCAGATGGGGGGGGAGGGCAGACTGGGAGGGAGCACAGCCCCAGTTACTAGCCCAAGATTTGATCTTAGGTTCAGAATTCAAACTCAGAGTAGCCAATAATCTATTCCATAACATACATGTCATGCCCAATATATAGGTGAGGACACTCAGGAAGATCGTCCCTTTTGTTCCAGGTCCCTTTTTTTTTTCCAGATCTCTTTTGGCTCTGGATCATCTCGCTTCAGGTGGTTGCTCTTCCAAGGCCTTCCCCCAGCTCCCCCTCCACCCCGGTCGGCTCTTGATCTGAGACACTCAGACTGTTATCTCCGTTCCGTGAGTGCCTCGGGGAGCGGTGCACCCCCCGCCTGGGGGAATTGTGTGTGTGGTTTCGGGACTCTCCCTGCTCCGGGATCGTTAGCTGGGAACAGGCTGAGTCTTTATCATCGGGTGGGGGGCAGTATCACTGTGTATCACTCATTTGTATATTTGTATATAGTATTATTTTCAATATTATTGTAGTTTAGTTATTAAATTGTCCTTATCTCAACCCTTTTCCCTTTACCCCTTTAACTCTCTCCTGTATCCGCGTGTGTGGGGGGTAATTGTGTGAGCGGGTGTGTGGTTTTGGCTCCCAGCCAAGGGCTAACCCCTCACAGTCCAAAATAACTACGTTACAGAGAAAAGTAGCTTTGCATTGGTTCCAATTTGGAAAGAATGTGGTGTTTTGACTTCCCTAAAGATTGTGAGCTATATTTGGAAACTCTTCATTTTAGTCTCAGAAAACTTTATTTACATAAAGCTAACATTAAAAAGCTCTGTAGCACAATTTCCATCCTAAATTTGCTCATGTATAGGCACTGCTGGCAGTCAGTATGCAGCTGCTGTCTGTAAGCAAATTTGAGAAGCTCCTACAAAATTTATATATGAGTTTGAGAAGTCCAGTCCTGAATTATGTAATTTAAAAAGTAAAGCTTCTTCTATAGAAACAAACAAACAAACAAAAAGTTCTAGCATCCTATAGGATCATAACAGTGTTAAACAAGATACTGAGACACCCTTCCATTGTAAATGTTATATTGCAGTGCTAGCAGAATCTATGGGACTACCATGTCTGTGGTCTTTACATCTCTATATGTTACCACAAATGAAGGCATCCAAAGCAAAGTGGCAAAGTAGAAAATGCCAATTAAAATAAATATTTTCTTCATGAAAAAAATGGATTTTTCAATGCCTTTTATATGATACAAATACTAAACCTTTTACAATTGAATGTGTAATAATTAGGAACATGATACTTGCCCTTCATGTAGGGATAAAAATATACATTTTGTTGATATTTACTGCATAGATTACTAAGTGCAGTGACCTTCTACTTCGCTTTCCTTTATGCGCAAACCCAGAAAACTGACAGGTTGGTTTTTCCCACAAAAAACAGTAGAGAACATTACACAGACAATTCTTAATAAGAGAGAAATTGCACCCTCAGCTGCTGCAAGTCTCTTAGAAGCAAAAGTAGTGGCTGCAGCCTGGCGCACAGGAACCACACATTAAATATCAGGACTCTAATCTGTCAAAGAAGAGGCAGGTTGCTGAGAATTCAGTAAACCTTGCCAAGAGCTGTCTTCTGTTGCCTGCCCTTGTCACACTTTGGCTCTCACCAGTTCTCCTCTGATCATCAGAATGAGGATGGCATTGAGCTTCCCACCAGGATATGGAGTTCTCTGGGGCTTTGAGTGCTTCTTGATAGTGAATATTCTGGCAGGAGAAGAAGGCTCTGAGAGGATGGAAGGGAAATCAGCTATGGAAGCAGATAGGAGAAAAGCTAGTCCTGAGCTTGGTATGAAAAGTCAAGGGTAAAATGGACTGCATAATCTAATTAATTTGATCTTACTGAATGGGGCAGAAAGTAAACACTCATTACCCCACCCCTGAGCTTCATATTATTGTTACTAAAATCTGATACTTACAGTACCAGATGCCAAAAATTCTCACTAACCTAGTCTGACAGGCAGAGTTTACCTACAATCTTTTGATATTCCTGCCCTTATCATACAATTGTGCTGCCACTGTTCTGTTGAGCAGCAGTACAATGGTGGTTTTTCTAAGTCATCCTGATTTTTGTGCCATTCTGAACTATTTTTTCTTTATTTTTAAGTTAGTGTTTTAAGAATAGTTCCATCTTCAAGTGCTTTATTAAAGACACAGTACTAACTACAGTGTAGATTTTTAGTAAAAACTACAGACACTTTATTCTGGCCTGGTATACACCTTCTGTTCCACCTCCCCCCCCCCAACTTTGTGGAAATCTAATGCCAGCTGTTATGACCACTTTTCTGTTTATCACTCATCTGAAAAACAAAGCTCCATTAGGAAGTGGTGCCTAGATTTTACATTCCCCTGATACAGAGTATAATGAACTGTCTAACTACATAAATAATATAATTACACACAGTGCTTAGTGAAAAATTAAAAATATTTGTACTTCCTGTTTATCTGATATCATATATGTTGCAAACCCACATACATTCTGTATTATATGTATATATACATTTTTGTCATTTGGAAAACATGCGTTGAAACTGACAACAATAATTGTTCGGGCTGGAGTACCTCCCCTGTGAGGACAGGCTGAAAGAATTGGGGTTGTTTAGCCTAGAGAAAAGTAGGCTCCGAAGAAACGATATAGCAGCCTACCAGTTCCTGAAGGGGGCCTACAGGAGAGATGGGGAGGCACTCTTTATCAGGGAGTGTAGTGATAGGACAAGGGGTAACAGGTGTAAGCTGAAAGAGGGTAGATTTAGACTAGACATTAGGAAGAAGTTTTTCACTGTGAGGGTGGTGAGACACTGGAACAGGTTCCCCAGGGAGGTTGTGGATGCCCCATCCCTGGAGGTGTTCAAGGCCAGGCTGGATGAGGCTTTGAGCAACCTGGTCTAGTGGGAGGTGTCCCTGCCCATGGCAGGTGGGTTGGAACTTGATAATCTTTAAAGTCCTTTCCAACCCAAACCTTTCTATGATTCTCCATTATTTGGTTTCCCATTAACATTGTGTGACACAGTAGTAGTAGTTCAATTTACATGTTTCACGTCCAGCTTATGTTAGTGGAAGACTTTTCAGTTAAACCTATTAAATCTATTCCCTGTGCTTGAGGTGGCTGACCAAAAAAAAATAATAATCTATTTTCATTAAAGTGGATGAGGAAACAAATGAAACATTTAGAAAGGGAAAACAAACAGGAACGATAGGAATTGCAAAGTTTATTACCCAAAAAGGATTGATTGAGGCTTCTGTACAGGGAAGTACAAGAGAGGGTATTTAATGAAAAATCATCCATCAGAGTCCATGGATCCATGAAAAATCCATCCATCAGAACTTTTAATGCAAAACCAAGTTTTCAGGAAACAGGCGTTTTGTATACTGTGTCTGAATTTCCTGGATAGAACTTTTTGGGAAGTTATAATAGTGCATCTCTGATAAGATACAAGTTCCATGTTATTTACTTTAGCCATTTCTTGCAACAAAGTTCATGAGCAGTTACATGGAAAATAGTTCTAAGTATAGTGAATGTGATCTCCTACTTTCTTTGTGCCACTTCTGATAATGTAGCCATTCAAAATATAGGGAGCTGACACAGTTGCATGTGGGCTAGAAGAGAATAGCTGTCAAGTAAAAGCCAAACACATTTGAAGGTTGCCACATTTGGGATTATCAGCAAGACGTGCTTTATGTTGCTGAATGTCCAAGTTTTTGCAGCTGTTATTGAAGCTATATTAAAGTTCAACAAGGCAAAAGCAGTGTCTTTTTCACTTGTGCTGTGGTGTGTAGGCACATGGACTAATTTGGACACCAAGAGGGAATAGCAAGCAGTGAGCAGAAAAGGATTCTTTCCAGGTGCCCATCAACAGGAGGATCTGCATTGTGAGCTATTTGGTAGCTACCATGGGGGGAAAGGGCTGGTGCTATGGTGCTACAAAAAGCAGTCTTTCTGTTGAGACTTAAATAGTCATTTTATTTTGTCCTGCTTCTGCAGCCTGATACATGAACAACTACCGAGACTGCAGTAGCTTAGTCACCTCTGCATAATGACAGACCCTTCAAGGCAGAAAAAAGATAAATCAATATTCCTGACTTGTCTTTTCAAAAGTGTTGGAGCAAATGGTCTTACTAATAAAGAGAAATAAGAAATGATGAAACAAGGGTGGCTGTGAAATCAGAACCTGATAAGCTTGGAAAATGTAAGTATAAAATTAGACAGCCAAAATGAAATAATTCACTCAATTGCCTCTTCCATATTGAAACTGAATGCACCACGGTCATAGTCATGGATATATCTGTTATTGATTTCTCAGAGAGCTTAGAGGAATGGAGAAAATGGTAAGCAATCCATCCATCTTCTCTTTAGAGAATGGATCCTCAGCTCTGTTAAGCCTCCTAATACAAGATGGCCTTAAAAACAATTTCAATGGCAAGTGAAGATTATCTCTGCCTAAGTGCAAGATTTCTGTATGGCTTGATTGTGTCCTCAGTACAGATCAACATTGCAGGCTTCGGTAAATATCTGTCTCCACACTGATGAATCTCACCTGTCAAAACTGCACTAAATGCCCAATAGTAAGCAGAAGGATAAAAGTTAAAGTATTATTGGCCTGGGCACTCGATGAAGATGAAGCTGTATCAATATGATTAAAAACAGCCTTCTGTCTTCATGGTGTGCATGGATATGAAATTCATCCAGCTCAAGATCTGGACAAAACCCTGGATATGACTATCTGAAATCATAAATTACTTTGTCACTAGCAGTACAATGCAGAGCTTTCAAGATTTGGGTGGGTCAAAATGCCAGTTTTGTCTGTTAAAATTTCCTTCATATGTCTCTGTTTCTCAATCATACAGCTTCCATTTTCACAGTCTGTACCCATACTTCTACAGTTACTTTTCCGTCATAAGCAGGCACAACAGTGAAGCGGAGCCTCATTTCAGGCACATTCAGCCTGTGTAAGAGTATATGCATCACTATGAAACATTTGCTTTCACATGACATGGGCATTAGCAGCCAAGCACATTTTCTCTTTTTTCTGTCTGCTTGATTTTTTTTTTTTTAATGATGAAAACCCAAACAAGAGAAGGACTTTTTTTTTTGTTGTTGTTGTTTTTGTTTTTTTTTTTTTCTGTGGTGGAGAATGGGATAAATCAGCTACAGCTTAAGCTGATAAAAATTGATTTTTACCTCCCTGAATTGCTCCCCGATGAGAATATCTTTGTAGCTTATCCTCAGTATTACTGGTGGCATCAATGCAGTGAATAATGTCCTACTTAGTGGCAACTCATGCTGAAACCACCATTTTAAAGGGAAAGGAAGGGAAAATGCTGCCTTATACAGCTGCTTCTCTAATTAAAAATCATAAAATTATTGTAGTTGATCATCCCTTTAGCTCTGTGTGTGTATGCATGTATGTGACTATGTAATAAGGTGTCTATTCGTTTTCAATAAACTAACGATACCTTCAGTATCCCAGTTATACCTCCTTTTGTCTTTCAATTTTTAATGGCTTACCCCCCTCATATTTAGGTTTTCATTTTGTTGTCCCTGAGCCACTACCTTAGTTAACATCTAAGTAGTCCAAACTGATATGAAATATAGGACAACATTTTTCTGGTGCCTTTTCATCCCTCAGCGTGTATTTTGTAGTGAGTAGAACAAGGGAAAGAAGAGATCATGGAAAAGTGACAGCAGTAGATTGTAAGAAAAAATGGAAAATAGATTAAAAACTTTGAAGGGCAATAGCAGGAAACATTAGAATGAAAGGAACTGCATAAAACAGATGGAGGGAAGTAAAAGGGAGAGAAACTAAAGTTAGGACAAAACCCATAAATTATTTTGCTGTTTATGCGTACCTCCATTTAAACCTTCTTTTGCTGCAATAGCTTCCGTCTATTAAAAACTTTCTTAGAATCATTGTAAACATAATAGTTACTGGCATGCTTTGACTATGTAATTCCTGTTTCGAGGTATAAATGTAATCTTACCTTTTGAAGTTCATTAGAAACAAGGCAGATCAGATCTTCTGTTCATGCATATTATCATGACTATTGGCTATGTCGTTACCTAACACTGAAATTATGACATGGTATTTTTATTATGGCATGTTTGGAAACTTACTGAGAAATTATTTCTATTTATCTTTTTCTGTGTGTCGTCTTGTGTCTCATAGTCTCATATCCTATGCAACTATCTTTAAATTTAAAAATAAACTTCAGACATCTTCAGATATACCAATGAAATAAATGAATTAACTTGTCTCAAGGCTGATTGTTTGTACAAACAAAAATACTGTGTTTGCTGGGATAGGAGAGATCATATAAATGTTCTCCAAATACTCTTTCTTGCACACGTAAGATAGGCAAGCAAATCTTTCATATATGTAACTGCCTAATTGGTCAGTCGTTATAGTAAGCAACCTGCAATCGTTCATACATTTTTACACAGTTGAAAAGACTCCATTTACCCTTTATTTTGACCATGTTTTTTCATAGCTAATTTATCACTCTAATTGAATCACAAGAGTCTGGGATAATTTGCCTTGAACACTTTCGACTCTTGGTAGTTCTTGAGAACTAGTCACATTGCCCCTTCTGGGAAAAAAACTTGAAATATCTGAAAAACAGATAAGGGGAAGTTTAACAAATGTTTCAGACCTTTTGGAAGCTTGGATTTGGATTTGACTTTCAGAAATGTGCAAAAGCTGAGAGAAAAGCCTACTGCTTCTTCTAAACCTCTGACTTTCTGTAGAAAAAAATTATCAAATTGTATGAGTGTAACCTCAAAATACTCCACATCTCTTTGGTAGTTCTAAAGACAAGCACTGATGCATGGTAAAGTATCTTGCCAGAAGTAGATAACAAAGTAATTCACCCCTTACCTCCTCATCTAGAGAATTCTTCACTGTTCCATGCAGAATAGAAATGGATGTTGTCCTCATAATAGTAGAGCTCTTTCTTTTCAAGGATCAAGAACAACATTGCCAAACACAATTTCTTACTGTTTGTTCAGAAAATGTAAACAATTACTTTCTGTTTTTTTCCTTAATTGGACAGATAGTCCAGTATTATTATATTTCTGCTACATCTGAAAAATGTAAAAAGAGAGTTTTGTAAGTGTGTGATGTGAATACAAGAGTGGAAACCATAAAAGCCATCATATTTAACATTCAATGCTTAAATAATTTCCTTCCTGTAGACTACAGATTTTGTGTTTTTGTGAATTCTTTTTCTGGGGAAGCTGCAATGTAATGAAAGCAATAGTCAAAAAAACAGCTTTTAATTAATGCTTGTGGGAATAATCAAGATGACTATGTAAACACTTGACCATTCCCTCTCTTATTTCCTAGAGAACCAGGCACGAACAAGGGATTTATTTTCCCTCAAAGGCAATCTAGTGTTGGGCTAGCTTGTGTTTCCGTTGCCTGTGTTTCCATAAACCCATGTAAGAGAGACTGGATTATGTCATGAGACTGCACTTTACTTTGCTTTGGGCCATTTAAGACTGTCTTATAAAAGTAAAAGAAAGGCATGATATACCTTGTATAAATTATATTAGTAAACATAGCGTAGGCTAAGTTGGAAATACCAAGTGAGCAGGACTCTTCCTGAATCATCTTTGCTTCATCATATTAGATAGCTTTATCTACAGTAATTTATTCCTTGTTAATTGTATTTTTATCATTGCTTCTTGGACCAAAGTAATTCAAGAAACTGTGTTTTAAAACAAAACAGAATTTAAATTAAGCTATATTTTTTAATAGTAGCTTGAGTTTAATTCTGTCAAAGTTTTGAATCACTCAGCATTCTAAGCTTTGCCATTTTGCTCATAGTATGTTCTTATTGTTGAAATTAGATGAGCTGAGAAACATGTTTGGATTGAAAAAATAGGATACTTGTCATATCCAAAGTATTACAGTTTGTTACACTACACCAATGTCTTCCTTTAAATACAAGCATAACATGAGGAAAAATTGCATTCTACAGGAGCTTCAGAGTTAGCTGGCAGAGCTAGTTTCATATTTTTATGATGGATATCTAAAAAGCATTTCATGTAGAGAGAAAACAATTATGGTCTAGCTAAAACCATAATCAGAAAAAGAACATATGATTTAAAATGCCTAAAACCACATTGACTTAACACATGTTTACCTGTGAGATCAGAGCAATTTAAAGTCTCTCATGTAATAATGTCTGTTTTATTGTCTATGGAACATTTTAATAAAACATGAAATTAAATTAAATAGAATCATCTCCCATAACAGCTTCCTATCATATGGTAACATACCTGCCTCTTTACTACTGTCTAATCAGTAACTGAACCTTGTACTGCACTTTTATGGTGCTTCCCTGCTGGGCCTATTGCTCACTTAGGAGTGTAAAATCATGTTATGTTTTTTATTGCTCTCAGCCATCCTAGCTCCTTTTTTTTTTTCTGGTAGACTGTTTTGCACAGTATCACAGTGATACCAGATTAAGCCTCTGTAGAACAAACTTTTATTCTTTCCTTTCACATCTATTAATCATCTGATGTAATCCACTTTGTACAAGTTTTTACTCCTCCTTATAGTGGTTTTCTATATACCTCACAAATCCTTTGGCTACCCAAACTGTTTGGAAGAAGGCATTAAACTTGCTGCAGAGCAAGGTGAATTCTGTACTTCAGGGGTAGGACTCTGATACCAGGTTTTCCAAGGCAAGTCTGTGGCCTTGGGGTTGACTTTGCACAAGACTTCTAGATTGCTGGCTGTGTAGAAGAAAGAGAAAACAACTGCTAACTAAGTCACCAGTGTACAGAACTACTCCCCGCTTCCACAACAACAGACTTGTTTTCAGTCACTGTACAGATGTTCCTAAATTTAACGCAGGGAATTATTAATGACATTTAATTTTAAAATAATTAAATTCTTCACTAAATGTTATCAGCTTGAAAGAATATGCTAGCACTTCTTGATTTAGTGAAATCCTACAATATTGTGATTAAAAGGTACATTTTTAATTTATGAAAACAGTACGATACCTTAATACCTGTTCAATCTTGTATGTGTACTGTTCACAGATTATTTCATGTTTCTGTGGCTTGGTTCCACAGCTGTAAAAGATTCCTTTCTGTCATGATTATAAGTTCTTCAAGAACTAAATTGCCTTACTAACTCTTTGTAACCAAAGGACAAGAGGATTTAAAAAAGAGGATTTCAGCCGGGAACCTCATAATGGATGAAGCTTCAGCAACAATTTGAATCACTATAGCTCTAGCCTCATGTTTTCTTTTTCTGTGCCTTTGGGTTTTTTCCTCCTATCTTGGACTTTTTCATAGTTGTATCCTCACACAACTTTCTTCTGTTTGTCAGAAGACAAGTAACTGCATAAGAATAACACAAGCAAATACAATTCCTCCTTGTTTTCAGAGAATTTATAGGAGATTGCAAACATAGGCTATATTTCACTCCCCAAAAGCTGCAAAAAACTCATCCCTCTGACACTGTGTAATCTAACTTCTGTGAGAGTAGAATTTAAGATATTCTAAAACTTGAGGTCTTAACTCACATTTCAAGCCACTACTATAAACCTAGAACAGGGAACAAGGTTTTGATCAGCCTGTTTTCCCATCAGAAGAGTGATCCTGATCAATATCAGCAGAGACAATGTCACTGCAAAATTAAAAATAAAAAGTGAAAATGGACTTTTTGAGGATTACTTCCATTCTTTGATAAAGAATGCTTATTATTTGCAAAGTCTGTTACAAATATAAAATATGTGTGTTTAATATCAATAGCAAAACAAGAAAAAAAAAAGTTATTTGGCATTACAAAAAAAAAATCACATCCTGCACAAATTTCAACAAAGATGTCAGGTAAAAAGAATCTTTGTTAGCAAAATGATCCTGTAAGTTTTTTCATCTCTTGATAGCAGAATGTAAGAATGTAAAAAATCATTCATACATGAGAACAGACTACCCACAGGCATAATTTTAAAATTAAACAACAATAAACTTTCTCCACATAAACTTGAAACCTGTACCTACTCCCACTGCAGTGAATGGCATAACTTCCCTTTATTGCCCTACTAACAGGGTTTGACTCTTAAGCCTCATGCCTTAATTGTAGATGCAGCAGTCAACCACTTCCTAGGGCACTAGTAGAAAAAATAGGAAGAGTTCTGTTAACAGAAGGATGTTGTTTAACTGGTAACCCTTGACACCAAATAGATTCCTCTCAGTAAAATGTAACTTCCCATTTTCAGCACTGTAAGCTGAAAATCAAACATTCACCACAAAGGTAAAAGAGAAAGGAAAAGGAGAGCCTTCTGGCCGTTAAGTAGGAACTATATGGGCCATGTTGAAAAACTTAGTCTAGGAAAGAACGGCAGATCACTAACTTTGTTGAAGACAAGAATGGTTTTCATAAATCATGTGTAACTTGGATGCAGCTGATGCTTTTTTCTGCAGGTTCTTGGCTCATCTTTCAGTGTGTAAGCATGGAATAGGAGAAAATGAAGGTATCAGAAACTTCTTCCATTTTTCCTTTTTCCTTTTTCCATTTAGGTTCATATAAAAACATATCTATGCTTTCATGCGTGCAGGCTTTTATCAATATGACCCAGCTTTCCAGGTGCTAGAAGCAAATATCCAGATTGAGCTGTGCCAATGAAAGCAAGGTTGAAAAGCAATGAAGAAGACTTGTTTAAAGACCTTTTTTTCTTAATCTGCCTTTCTCAGCTGATCTGAGTTTTCTTTATTTAAGGAGTTATCCTCAATCAAGGCATATTCACCTGTGCATGTACCTATATACCCATACCCATGTACATACATGTATCCATACATGTACATGTGCATGTATATGCATGCTTACACGCGTTCAGTTGAATCTTCATGATGTCTCTTGATTGTGCTGAGTTGTGGTGGTGCACCTCCCCTGTCCTGAGTCACTTGGTGCTTGCTGTGATTTTTCCCATCCTGGGTCGTATACCAACACAGGTCAAGTTAGTAATGAATTGTGGAAGAGGTTGACCCAAGCATCGAGGGACTTCCCTGGTGTACCTGGATCCTGCTCTCCATTATGATAGTGATTCCTCACGTTGAGACACCCCTTCAATGTACCTGGTTTTCACTGCCCCCCTTACTAGAAACAATAGTAACAATCCATCACCTCCTGACAACCTAGTACATTTGTACCTGAGTCAGAGCCCAAAGGGAGATGATACACTTTGGTAACTGGTGAAATGTACCAGAGTATTACATCATCCAAGGTGGTCTGAAATGCAAAAATATTTGACAAAAGTCAATTATCTCAGACCCTATAAGTAATAAATTTAAATGAGACCCTGGATCACACTGGATTCTGTGTCCAGCATCTCCCCTGAGCTGGGATACTAATCAGGTCTAGCCTCCTAAGAAAAAAAGACGTTTGAGGAGCATCTGACAGCAAACTCAAATAAATGCCAGGGAGAAGTCTGACTTCTTTAAACTCAATTATCACCTGTTGTGAGATGCCGATGCATTGTGAGTATTTACTCGAAACTTGAGAAAGGAAAGTGAACTTTTAACCATAGGCTAGTTTCCTCTATTTACCTCTCCATCTATACAGAGAAAGAAGAGAGAACTTTTAACTACAGGCTAGTTTCTGTTGCATGTTTCACTGTATACAAATGTTTCCACAGTGTTTGTGTGTTTTGTGTTTATACATATATACTGAGGATACCTTGTAGTAAGTTGGTGTAAATCTTCTCATTCTTGAATCTGTAACTAAGTTACTTTTTTTTTTAAATGGTCTGCTTAAGTCACAGCAATTACAGTATATTGATGTGAAGTATCCAAAGTTGGTTTATTAAATCAAAACCACAAAATACATATTGGCTTATGAATATTAAAACATTCAGTGAAATGAATATAAGTTCATATATTGTTTGATAATAAAGGAAGCCAGATTCAAAACAAATACAAGACATTTTAAAAATCAAGTGTGTGTTACAGCTAGTATTAGCATAATCTATTAATCACTTCAGCACTTCAAAATTCAGACCATTTTGATATGCTGAGCTGGCTATACTTTTCCAGTATAAAGTTGTATTTAACTCATTTGTTCTGCGTACGTACCACGTTTGGTTTTTTAAATTTTTCTCTAATCATGAAACATATGTATGAAGTCTGTCTTCAGCTGTATTCTAGCATTATTTCCACTGATTTTTTTCAGGAAGATTAGCAACCCTGTTATAGAATGCATTGATATAAGTTTGGTGGTTTTTTTTGGAAAAGGTATTTTGTAATACTAACAGCATATGCTTCCTGCTGCTTAGTGGCATAACCAGCTATATAAGATGATCCAGTGTAGGAGAAGCTTTCTTTTAAACAAGGGGTAACTGTGCACTGAATTTGCTGACTTTCTGTTATGCAGCAAACCCTTGCATGTCAGAATTTGTACTAACCAAGATAGTCAGACTATTTCTCATAAGCTAGAAATTGAACTTTTTTTTTTTTACATATGATATGTAAATACAAATTTCATGGAAACCAGATAATAAACCTCCACCCTCTTTTTTTTTTTAAGAAAACTATGAACAAAACATAATGGAAGTTTTCCTAGCTGCATCTGATGATTGCTTTAAATATAAAAATATAAATGTGGGGAAAAAAATAGTTCCAATGAGTGAATCAGTCTTTTTATTTTCTAGTAATTATTTTTTGTGTTATCTAAAGTGAATCTAGGGGTGATAAAGGCACATAAGATAATCTGCATTTTGTTGGTTTTGTTTTGTTTTCTAAGAACTCCTGTTCCAAGAAAAGCTTCCTTAGCAGATCATTTGATTGATAATTTCAGGGTTTTTGTGCATTTTACATTGTCCATAACACCTGTTAGCACTTTGGACACAGCTGGCAGGGGTTAACTACCACCTAGAGTTAACCAGTTCTTTCAGGATGTAAAGCATTGCTTTCTGTGTCCTGTAATAGTACCAAGTTAGCTGTAAAGTGTGGACATTCTTTGTTTGGGACTTCCAATGGAAATTAGTTCAGTAATTTCCAAAACAGAAGGAGGGAGGAAAACTTCAATTTATTATACTTAGAACAATTATGACTAGTTCACTGTACAGCTTTTTCAGCTCCTGGTTTCCAAACTGGGATTTGGAATTAGAATGTTGAGTATTCTGTCTGATGTGCACTCATAATTTGGGGAAAGTGACAACATCTGCATCATCACTGCCAAAAGGCAGACATCTATTATACTTTAGGCCTCCAAAAGAATGTAATTACAAACACAGAAAAAAAAAAAAAAAAAGAGGGGTGCTTTGTTCCCCAAGGTCTTGAACGTTTTGCAACCACATGCAAAGGTGAATCCCATCTGAAGAAAATCAACACTATCATGTCAAAGAAAAATGCATTAACTTGCTCCTACCTGCTTTGCTCTCTGCAGCTTCCTGAAAAGGAGGAGAGGGAGGTGCTGATCTCTGCTCCCTGGGATCCTGTGATAGGATGTGTGGAAGTGGTTCAAAGCTGCACCAGGGGAGGTACAGACTGGACATTAGGAAATATTTCTTTACCAAGAGGCTGGTCAAACACTGGAACAGTCTTCCTGGAGAGGTGGTTCATGCCCCAAGCCTGTCAGTGTTTAAGAGGCATTTGGACTATCCCATAAGAACATGCTTAAATTTTCAGTCAGTCCTGAATTAGTCAGGCAGCTGGACTAGATGATCATTGTAGGTCCCTTCCAATCAAAATATTATATTATATTCTATACTTTGGAGAAAAGATGTAGAACAATGACAAATAAGACTAATAGACCTGAATAATGTGATTTTTAGTCTTAAATTTAGAAACAAAGAGCAAATTAATAAGTGAAAGGAAAGGAAAAACAGGAAAAACTAATTAGAAGTATTAAAGTAATAATAATATTTTGTGAACAGAATGAGCCAGGTAACACCGACTGTAGGTTAGGCCACTGCTTGAACATGGCAAGAATTCAGGAAAAATTTCAGGAAGAGCATGGAAATAAAAGTCAGTGAGCCAGACTAAAGCAAACCCATGAATGATTTTCAAAAGAAGTAGGAGATTTTTAGAATTAGTAATGAGATAAATGGAGAGGGATTAAGCAAAAGTTGTTGAGTGCTAAAAACACAAGAATTATGGTACAAGCATTCAGGATTAATTCTGAAATCTGTCACAGTGTCACGGAACAGAATTTTTAAATGTAGCATCTTGCTTGAATCTGTTGCAAATATTCAAATTGTAAAATCTATGAAGAAAAATCATTTTCTAGAGCATGTCCCTGAATCACCTTGCAAACTGAACTGGTTACTGCCTAGAGGTGCATGAGAAGCATTACGAGATGAAGGGAAGAAACTTTTGGGATTGCAAAATGAGAGGTGGAGAAAGGGAGGGATGAGGGTAGTTTGGGGATGAAAAAGCACGGGAGAGTAGAAAAGAAAGGGGATAAATGAGGAAAGGCTGAGGGAGCTGGGTCTCTTTAGCTTGGAAAAGAGGAGACTGAGGGGTGACCTAATTAATGTTTATAAATATATGAAGGGTGAGTGTCAGGAGGATGGAGCCAGGCTCTTCTCTGTGACATCCTGTGATAGGACAAGGGGCAATGGGTTCAAGCTGGAACACAGGAGGTTCCACTTGAACATGAGAAAAAATTTCTTTACAGTGAGGGTGACAGAGCACTGGAACAGGCTGCCCAGAGAGGTTGTGGAGTCTCCTTCTCTGGAGACATTCAAAACCCGCCTGGATGCGTTCCTGTGCGATCTGATTTAGGTGTTCCTGCTCCGGCAGGGGGATTGGACTAGATGATCTTTCAAGGTCCCTTCCAATCCCTAAAATTCTGTGATTCTGTGATTCTGTGAAATGGGTTTGGAGGGTTGTGAACAAGAGGGCTTGTAGGGCCATTCCCTGCACCTGATCAGCATGGTCTGCCCTGTCGTCTCACTGATTTCTGACTATTTTCTGAGTGAGGAGCTCTATCCTGCGTGTGTCTATGTGGAGGCTCAGTGCTAGACATGATTGTGGGAATACAGATCACGAGGATGCCAGAAACTGGAGAGACCAGGATATCTGCATGTTGTCTGGGTGCACGTCAGTATGTGCAAATGCTAGCAAACAAGATGGATTAGTGGCAAGTGGATGAAGTGTTTAGGGGCCATATATTGGAGTGGCCCTAATTCTGGGCTGGATGCTAGCAAGATTAGAGTGTCTGACAGTCAGCTTCTGGAGAAGTTCAAGCTGCTGTAGAGATCCATGTGCAGCTATGTGTGGGTGTGTACAGTGTGTCTGTGTGAGTGTGTGTGTGCAAGGCAACAAGAACGACAGGAGATCCAGGGTCAAGCTACTGTATAGACTTACATCTAAAGCGATGTACCAGATGGACCCATGTTATATGTATGTGTGTGTGTATATATATACATGTGTGTGTGTATACAAATACAAACATACATGTGTGTATACATATATATGTATATTTTTATATTTACATGCATGTGTATAAATAGACAGAATCAGAATTACAGAATAGTTTCAATTGGGAGGGACCTCTGGTGGTCAAATGACCCAAACTCCCTGCTCAAATGGGGTAACCTGGAGCAGGTTGCCCATGACCATGTGCAGAAGTCTTTTGAAGATCACCGAAGATGGAGACTCCACAACATCTCTAGGCAACCTTTGCCAGTGCTTGGTCACCCTCAAAGTGAAAAGTGTTTTCTGATGTTCAGAGAGAACCTCCTGTATCTCAGTCTGTGTTCATTGTCTCTGGTCCTGTCACCAGGCACTACTGAAAAAAAAAGAGCCTGGATCTGTCTTCCTTGCACCATCCCTTCATATTTGTGCACACTGATGAGATCTTGTCTGAACCTTCTATTCTCTGCACTGAGCATCCTAACTCTCTCAGCCTGCCCTCATAGATGAAATCTTCCAACCCCTTAATAATTTTAGTGGCCTCTTGCTGGTCTCTCTACAGGTGTACTCCAGGTGTAGCCTCACCAGTGATGAATGAAAAGGGAAGGAAAGACCTCCCTCTCCCTTCTGGCAATACTTTGTCTAAATTCAACCCAGGGTAACATTATCCTTCTTTGTGGCAAGGACACGTTGTTGCCTCATCTTCCGTTCAGCAGCAGGCCCACATTTTCCCTAGTCTTCCTTTTGTTGCTTATGTACTTACAGAAGCCCTTCTTGCTGCCTTTGACATCCCTTGCCAAGTTCAATTCCAGGTGCAATTCGGATTTCTGAACTGTCTCTGACAGTGTCATTACACTCCTCCCAGGTTACCAGTCCCCCGTTTTACCTTCTGCATGCTTACTTGTTGTGTTTGAGTTTTGCCAGCAGCTCCTTGTTCATCCATGCATTTTTACCTGACTTTATGTTCATTGGGAATGACCACTTTAGAGCTTGCAAAAGCTTTCTTGGATCTCTATTCCCTCCAGGCCTTATCTTGTGGAACTCTTTCAGGCAGACTCCGGAAGAGGCCAAAGCTTACACTCCTGAAGTTCAGGGTTGTGAGTTTGGATTTTACTTGCTCCTACCTCTCAGGATCCTTAGTCATAGAATCATAGAATCACAGAATGGTTAGATTTGGAAAGGACTTTAAAGATCATCGAGTTCCAACCCCCCTGCCATGGGCAGGGACACTTCCTGCTAGACCAGGTTGCTCAAAGCCTCATCCAGCCTGGCCTTGAACACCTCCAGGGATGGGGCATCCACAACTTCCCTGGGTAACCTGTTCCAGTGTCTCACCACCCTCCTCTCAAAGTGAATGATTTCTTCCTAATATCTAATATAAATCTGCCCTCTCTCAGTTTATAATAGTTACCCCTTGTACTGTCACTACACTCTTTAATAAAGAGCGTTTCCCCATCCTTCCTGTAGGCCCCCTTAAGGTACTGGAAGGATGCTATAAAAGTGTAGGTATGTTGTTTATGCTTTATGCTTTATGATTTTCCTACAGTGGTCTTGCCCAGGCTTCTCTAACTTATGGCTAGTCTGAGTCTGGCTTAATGAAGTCCAAATGAGAAGGTTGCAACATGTCAATGGGACAAGGCTTGCACCGTATTCTAAGAGATTCCTTTGCTTTGGAAGACTGCTCTGCTACAGGCAAATTTTTTTTCTTGGTTTCTTCATGCCAAATGCTAACATTCTGAAAACTTCAGACCACCACACATACAGTAGCGATATATATATATATAGGCTTTTGTGGTGATAGAGAGAAATGGAATGCCATTCTTTTTAATGGGTTTAACACTTCTGTAGAAAATTCTACCATCTCCAGCTGCCTTAGGCCTTCAGAATCCTTACAAGTCCTTCCTCTTTCGTGCATGTGATGTCCAGCAGAGCACTGTTCCTTGTACGCTTGTCTCTCACTTATGTCAAAAAGATGCTCCCTGGGAACTGCTGCTTGTGTCCTGCTATGCCATTCGTCTAGAAGACACTGGGGTGGTTCAAATCACCCGTAAGGACTGGGATCTGTGAATGAGGCTGCTTCCAGCTGTAGAAAGAAGACCTCATCTACTTGTTCTTCACAATCAGGTGGCCTATAGCAGACACAAACTGTAATGTCACCCTTACTGGTCTGCTCATTATTCCTTACCCGTAAGCTCTCAATGTCTCATCATCTATCCCCAGGAAGGACTCCATGCACTCCAGTTGCTCTCTCATCAAGGGCAACTTGCTCTCCTCGTCTTCCTGAAGAACCTGTGTCTCTCCATTGAAGCACTCCAGTCATGCAAGCCAGTCCAACATATCTCTGTGATTCCAGAAAGATCCCAGCAAGTTGCAGCAAGTAGCCCTGCAACTCCGTACAGATTTCTAATTGCTTCTGTTTGTTCCCTATGCTGCACATATTGGTGTATGGGCACTCCAGAGAGCAGCATTCCGATTTCCCAGAAGGGGTCTGGGTATTTTTCCCATAAAGGTGCCTTGCAAGGTTGTTCTTCCTTACATGCAAATGCTTGAGGTGACTCTGCTTTAGACTTGTTGATTTCATTATATCTATCTGTCATGTCAGTCCAGGCACTTTGCTCATCAGCTCTGTCCGTCATGGCTCAGAAGGCTGCTGGTAACTGTCTCCTTCCCCCATGTACATTCTGTATCCATATCCATATATATATATACATATGTACATAAATATATGGACATGTATCTGTCTACACACATACATATAGACACACACACTATATATACATATGCATATATGCATTTTCCATGTACAAGCTTTCATCCTCATCAGCCAAATAGGGGATCAGGTTGTTAATCCTGTTCATGTATCTGAGCCTGTTTTCTTTCTGTGTTGATTACAGTGACTGGCCATATATAGATGTAATATGTATAGAGATCTAGGTAGATTTATGCATACACATTTAAAATGTAATGTGTGAGTGTGCTCGTTCAGGTCACATGCTTACCTTTGCTACTGTCTGGACTTGCAAACATGATGTTGCAGCAGACTTGCAGATGTAAGGCTACCAGATTTGGCAACACCTAACAAACAAAAAACAGGATTTAAGAAAAACTGGAGATCTCAGACTTTTGTTATCATCTGACAGTGAATGTCAGTCTGTTCCAGTACAATGGGACTTGTACTCTTGAATACCCCCATTCCCCCTTTTCATTTGATCACAGATTAGGGCAGTGCCTGGTTAGCAACTTTCGTAACTTTCCAGATCTGGCTGCTGATTGTGCTTCCAAACTCACTCAAAATAACTAAATTTGTAGAGTATTTTTTGCCTACGCAAAAGTAAGCAAGTGTTTTCTTTGCTTAAAACTGGTTAACCAGAAATTTAGAAAAAACTAGCCCTTCAGAATTTGGCTCTGGTAGTATGAACATCTTCTCCAGCCTCCCAGCTGAGTCTGCTAGAAGGAAGCCTCCTACCACTGAAATGGGCAGTGAGACTGAGATTAGAATTTGGTAGCTGGACTGTTGACAACTACTAAAATGAAAAACTACTAGGTTACATGAGATGCATCTATATGTTGTCAGTATGAGTCTGGGCTTCACTGGATTTAGCTTTAAAGTATCTGAATTCTGGGTCATTCAGGTCTCCGTGCACAGGATATTAACATTTCAAATTATTTTACCAATATAATGGTTTGTGTACCTGAGACAAGGAACCGAAACATGACTTTTATTGAATTTCAGTTCCAGAGTGTGAGCTTTTCCCTCTTTGGTCAGTATAACTCTGTGTGCGAACTTAAAGCTGAAATCTCACTCCTCACTATGACTTGGCTTCCTTGATTAGTCATTTTCTAGTGTGGCATCTCAAAGTCACTCAGGTGGTTGTCATTGATTTATTGGTATAAAAGGAGTTTAAAGAATGTAAAACATCAAAACCTTTGCTTAAAGAAACAAAACCTCACAAATTTCCATAGTAAGCAAGAGAGAGAAGACAGTTCAGAAATCATCGTACTGAAATCACGACATCAACTAAGGCAGTAACAACTTTATAGTCACGATATTCTAGCTTCTAAATTCAAATGTGAAATAATTATATCCTCCTAGAGGAGAGCTGCCATCATTACATGTAGACTAGTAAAATCCCGCATACATAGTTTATCTGTAGAGAAACTTCATAGTTTGTTTACTTTATGGGATTATCAGTCTCATGCTGAGTTATTGTTATTGGTGTTGTCCACAATTCACAAAAAGCCATCTTCACCAGAAGGTGAATAGTGACTCTGAAGAGAAGAAATCTATAGAAAATAGCTTTTTTTCTAAATCATAGAATTACTGAATAGTCAGGGTTGGAAAGGACCTTAAAGATCATCAAGTTCCAGCTCCCCTGCCATGGGCAGGGACACCTCCCACTAGACCAGGTTGCTCAAAGCCTCATCCAGCCTGGCCTTGAACACCTCCAGGGATGGGGAATTCACAACTTCCCTGGGCAACTTATTCCAGTGTCTAACCACCTTCACAGTGAAAAAATTCTTCCTAATAGCTAGTCTAATAAGCATTCAATTTATAACCGTTCAGCTTATACCCATTACCCTTTGTCCTTTCACTGTGCTCCCTGATAAAGAGTTTCCCCATCTCTCCTGTAGNAAGATACGGTTGGCTTTCTGGGCTGCAAGCACACACTGCTGGCTCACGTTGAGGTTTTCATCAACCATTTGTTCTAACGATGTAAATTCACTAGTTTTCAAAACTATGTAAAACTTTTTTGCCTCCTTCTCTAGCATTTTGGGATTTCTACATTGTTATTCATCTAGTATTTGGATATCACATTATCCTATTAGCAGAGAGTGAGGATTGTTTGTCATTTATTCATCACATGACAAATGTAGGTAATAAACAGCAGGCAGTAGACTCAGGATACTCTGATCAGATATTTGGACCTTCTGTAAAACTTCTTCCATTTTATTTGCTTGCAACTTGCTCAGGGGGAAAATATTACAGCCTGGGGGGAAAAAAAGAAAAATCATCACTGGGACAGAGAGGCCTATAGCATTTTTTCTGCATTTATCAAAAGTGAAGATAATGTCATCACTATAGTATCATCACATCTATCTACTGCCCAAAGGAAGGATATGCTCAATGAGGAGAACTTTGATTAGTAAAATAATGTATATTTCTACAGTTTATTGTTTCATAAAATCTTAAAGGACTTAATATGATCTCCAAATTAGAACATTTGCTCATTAAATAACTTTTTCCATTTTCACTGAGACATGGACAACCATATCAAGACTTTACAGTAATTGTAAGAAGGAAAAGGGAAATGCCATACCTATTTCTTTTGATAAGTGAAATTTCAGTTGCTGTTCCCCCAAGCAGTGCAACAGGAAATGTCAGAGACAGTAGTGATACCTCACTATGACCCCTGGAGTACACTTTATGTTTTCTGGGTGCATTAAGCATTTAACTGAAGCCCTTTTCTATATTAAAACCAGCTGCAGCAGAGAAGGCTCAAACTTCCCATGACTATGTGGTCTGGAAGACATTATGGAGCTTGCAAAGTCTTTGTGTTTGAAATTCACAGTGTAACCGCTGGAACAGAATCGTACAATATGTGAGAAAGTTTTAGAGCATCTCTGTGTATCCTGGGGAGAAGCAGAAATAGTAGAGATACTTTTTAAGGCTACAAGGTTTAGTATGAAGATTCTCATTGGGAGGTTGCTTTTATGTGGTATTGTTCCTGCATGTATCATACCTTTCATAAAAAAAAGGAAAGAGGGATAGAAGGGAAGGAAGGGAGGGAGAGTAAGAGGGAGGAAGGAAAGAAGAAAGGGAGAAAGAAACAAAGAGAGTAAGACAAGGAGAAGGGAAGAAGGGAGCAGAAAGGACAGGAGAGAAGGAAATCCCTTATTTAGTTGTGTCACTAGCTTTCTGTCTCTCATGTCTCTCAGAGGTTTCATAGTGAGGCTATCAATCAGTCTTACTGGCTAACAGAAGATTTAAAAAACCCAGCCCTCCCTGTGTTCCTCCCCCCCTTCCTTTTTAAAATTCCATGGCTTTGTTTTTTGCTTTTTTTTTTTGTTTGGTTGGTTTTTTTGTTGTTTGAGAAAGAGAGGCTTATACTCATTGGAAGGGAAGTCTGGAGGAACAGGTGGCCAAGAACCTGCAGCTATAGAGAAACCTAGTTCTTCTCCTTCTGCTGTATTTCCCACCTTAACTATGCAGACTACTCCTTCAGATTTCCCAGGGGTTGTATTGGTCCTGGAAGAACTGTAAACAGTACTACAATATTGAAGTTAATGCTGTGAATGTGAACACCAGTTCGGACTGGTGTTCGGACTTCGTTATCAGAAGGTTATGGAACATAAGTGGCAATTGTGTTCTACCTTTGGTCTCTATGCACCAGGTCATGACAACAGGTGATCCCAGTTCACTTTCCATTTTCCCACTTTGCAGAGAGAGGTTCCCAGGGCAGGAGAACTAGAGCCAGTGTGACCCAGACCTCAGCATGGTGGCGCAGGAAAGTGGCTATGGTGTACATCTGTAGTTGAGAATGGGGGAGTACTCCCTGATGTCTGCCTAACCTAGAGTCTTGCCTATGTATGATAAATTAATCTGCAGAGAAGTAGATCTGGAAGATTAGATGAACTCACTGTTTCTGTCATATTGCTGTTTTCTCTCTCTGGGCATCTCCTCACCTTGTCTGTTATGGAGGGAAAAGTTTGATTCCATTGTAGTCATTCTCATGCAAACCTATCTCTACAAAAATGGCTTTATATTTCCACTTACGTTGTATTAGTCACTATTTATGAGAAAAAAATAGACGTTTTTATCATAATTGATAATATGAAAGTGATTTAACTATATTGCTCATAATTGCTCATAAATTTGCCATTTCATTTCTCATTATGGAGAAATAATATTATCTGCACAAAATTCTGTGAGATATTGCTTAGTCCAATAGATATGAACAGTTTATCTTTTTTGTCAATTTGTTAATCTGGATCAGGTTGTAAAATAACTAACTTGTGTCTGATCTATAAATCTTCTAATTCCAACATCCAAACCCATTGAATTAAAAAATGAGTTTATATTCCTTAATTTAATTAAACCTTATAATTGGTTTATGCATTACAATGACCACACTGATTAATTCTGAATACCGTTAATTAGTATCTTATAAATTCTGAGAAGTGGCTTGTACTGGTGTATGAGTCAAGGTTTTGGTATCAGAGGAGGGAGCTGCAGGGCAGCCCCTGTGAGGAGGGACCAGGGCTGCCCTATGAGAGACACAGCCACTTCCAGCCTGCTGTGGGCATATTTGGGAAAGGGTAGAAACACTGAACAGAAAGAGGAAAAGGGTAAAAAGGGGGTGAGAAAGAGCAGAGGGAACTCACAAGGCCAGAGAAGAAGGAGGGGGAGGAGTTATAGCTGAGTGGGCATCAGGATGATGCTGTGTCTAACCCACCACCCTGTTATAAGTTTCTTATTTTCCTTACAAATCTGCTACAAGATGGTAGGATTTGTGGTGGGGAATCGACTTAGTGTCTGTTGCTTGCCACTTTTGATGGATTATATTGATAATCAGGGTGTAATGAGAGTTTTAAACATAAAGAGGATAAATTTACTCTAAGAAACATTATGTTTTCACTTGCTAGCCGGATGAAGCATTCCTCTATATTTTTCTCAGTCTCTTTGTCCGAGCATTTATCACTGGTGAGAGGTATTAATATCTAAAATTATGTGTAACCATGGAGATAGCATATATCGAGATCCATGTACAGAGTCTTACAAACTGTTACATTCTACCAGAAAAATAAAAATTAATAATAATTATTAGAATCATATTATCATAGAATGGCCTGGGTTGAAAAGGACCTTAAAGATCATCTAGTTTCAACCCCCTTGCTGTGGGCAGGGTTGCCAACCACCAGAGCAAGCTTCCCAGGGCCCCATCCAGCCTAGTTTTGAATGCCTCCAGGGATGGGGCATCCACAGCTTCTCTGGGCAGCCTGTTCCAATGTTTCACCACCTTCTGAGTGAAAAATTTCCACCTGATATCCAACCTAAATATTTTTGAATTAGTTGGCTCACGAGGTGAAAATCAAAATCACATCTTACAGCATCTCTGTGCAATTTGGTTTTGTAAAACAGGTAGGTCATTATTTGAGATGTTGTAACCAACGTTATAATTCTGATTCTGTGGCAGATAGGCCCAACAGCAGTACACAGTAAATTTATGCGTGAGTGAGATAGAATTAGAAATAGATATATGGCATCAGTGGATAAAGGAAGAGCAACTGACATTGTCTACTTGCACTTCTGCAAAGCATTGACACTGTCCCACATGACATCCTGGTGGCAAAATTGGAAAAATATGGACCTGGGCACACTGCTGGCTCATGTTCAGCTGGCTGTCGACCAGCACCCCCGGGTCCCTCTCTGCTGGACAGCTTTCCAGCCACTCTCCCCCGAGTCTGTAGCGTTGCAGGGGGTTGCTGTGACCAAAGTGCAGGACCCGGCCCTTGGTTTTATTGAACCTCATACAATTGGCCTCAGCCCATCGGTTCAGCCTGTCTGGATCCCTCTGCAAAGCCTCCCTGCCCTCAATGAGATTAACAGACCTGCTCATTTGGTGTCATCAGAAAACTTACTGAGGGAGCACTCAATCCCCTCATCCAGGTCATTGATAAAGATGTTAAACAGGACAGGCCCCAAAACTGATCCCTGGGGAACACCACTGGTGACCGGCCGCCACCTGGACTTAACTCCATTCACCATGACTCTCTGGGCTCGGCCATCCAGCTGTTTTTTATCCTGTTTTTTTGTGGATTGAGAGCAGCCCTGAGGAGAACAATCTGAGGGTGTCAGTAGATGAAAAACTGAACATGAGCCGGCAGTGTATGCTTGCAGACCAGAAAGCCAAACAGATCCTAGGCTGCATCAAAAGAAGCATTGCCAACAAGTCAAAGAAGGTGATTATGCCCCTCTACTGTTCTCATGAGACCCCACCATGAGTACTGTGTCCAGGTCTGGCGCCCCCAAAGCAAGAAGAACATTGAGCTGTTAGAGCGGGTCCAGAGGAGGGCCACAAAGGTGATGGTCAGAGGGCTGGAGCACCTTCCCTGTGAGGACAGGCTGAGAAAGTTGGGGTTGTTCATCCTAGAGAAGAGAAGGCTCTGAGGAGACTTTATAGTGGCCTTCCAGTACCAGAAGGGGGCCTACAGGAGAGATGGAGAGGGACTTCTTACAAGGGCATGTAGTGACAGGATGAGAGATAATTCATTTAAACTGGAAGATGGCAGATTTAGACTAGCTATTAGGAAGAAATTATCTGCTGTGAAGGTGGTGAGACACTGGAACAGGTTGCCCGGGGAAGTTGGGTATGCCCCATCCCTGGAGGTGTTCAAGGCCAGGCTGGATGAGGCTTTGTGGGAGGTGTCCCTGTGCATAGCATGGAGGTTTGAACTAGATGAGCTCTAAGGTCCCTTCCAACCCAAACCGTTCTATGATTCTATGATCTCCCATTCTTCTTATGGACAGCAAGTGAATGTCAAATATAAGTATGAATATGTATATGCATTGCTGAACTTGTAAACTGGTGAGC
This sequence comes from Syrrhaptes paradoxus, assembly GCA_013400615.1. NCBI lineage: Eukaryota > Metazoa > Chordata > Aves > Pterocliformes > Pteroclidae > Syrrhaptes > Syrrhaptes paradoxus. The sequence continues at coordinate 34,686 of VZTO01008585.1, forward strand.
TTCTGAACTTCTGAATCACACTTCAGTCAATATCAAAGTTGTTAAGACAATTTTTTTTTTTCCTGAAAAAAAAGCAAAATAAACAAAACCAAAGTAAAACTTCTCAGAATCAAAAACTTTAAGAGTATCACGTAAGTACAACTGACATCTAAAAGCCATAAAATCCAAATATTTTTATTTGATATGCCCTATCATTTTATCTGTCAATACATTCTTTCATAAATGGTGGGGTTTTTTCCTCTTTCATGTTCTCAGTTCAGTGTATTCAGAGTATCAAAAAAAAAAGCAAGAAAAAATTAGTTTATGCTTGGTTATAAGAAAACAGAAAAATATTAGATTCTTATTAATGAAAACATGTAGATGTAAATGACATAGAAATACACACTAGAGAAATTGTGTTGATTACTCTTGTAACCACTAAAATTCTGAGATTTACATGTGCAGCCTCCATGTTTTTTATTAGTTAGCTGCTTTTCTTAAAGGTTGTATATGTTTATCACTATTGATATCCATAGACTGTTGCTATTGAAATATATATTGAAGTCAGTGCAGCTTGAATGATACTTGTGTTTTGCCTGATCCTCAGTCTGGTGCTTTTTACACATGCATGCACACACACAAACCATTTTTCTTGCCCGTATAAATTCAGCATGGCTTATAAGGAAGAAAGAAGCCATGGTCAATTTGCTAAGTGGGCACATGAAATAGCCACAGGTGTAAGAGAAGAATGGCATTACAAGGACTGAATTTTCTTTTTCACTTTGTGACAGACAATTTGTTGGTCTGTTTGTGTACCATTTACTATGTATGTGCCACATGTCATGCTGCCCCCTAAGTTAAGGGGACCTTGAGAGAGGTGTTTTCATTAAAAATACCTCAGTGAATTCATCTGGAATAAGCTCCTGGGAAGAGGACAGGGAAATACAAAGGGTATAGATCAAGCAAATGTATAGAGCCTGTAGCATCAATAGATCTTGTGAGACTCTGGTAAACAGGGTCAAAAACAGCTATAGTAAGGAAAGTGGAGTGAGTGGAATGTATGTATGAAGTTTTCTGCAAGCCAAGAAAAAAACCATTATTGTTAAACTTGCTAGAAGCAAGATCAGAAGGAAAATCAACATTGCAAGTGTACTATTGGCAGAGGGGAGATTAGTTTTCAGATTTTTACTTCCAGTCTGTCTCACTCACCAGATCTGAATTTTCCCCTGTTTGAAAAGTTACCTGCCTCTTATTTACTTTCTGTAATGTGTAGCTTTAGAAATCTGAATGTTTCAGTTGTGCTTGCTAATGGAGAAAAAAAAAAAGAAAAAAAGAAAGAGGTTCATCTGAAATTTCTGGAAAACTTGAGATCCCATTCAATATCAAACAGTTGGAGAGTCAACACCTGTGGTTTACCTTTGAGGTTGAGTACCAAGTCTATTTTCCACTTTCAACATATGTACCCTTGTGAGGTTTTCTTTTGGGTTCTGAGAGACAAAATTAAGACAGAAACGAGGTCAAATGCCATGCAACTAAACCTATTTTTATTATCAAAAAACAAACTGAGAGTAGCGATAGGACAGAATGAGAAGGAAAGATGGAAATTAAGCAAGTATCCAAGGCAGGGTTGCAAGAGTAGTCAACACCAAGGAAATCCAGACGTTCCAAGTATTTGATGGTCCACAAGTCCAGGGATCGTTGGTGGTGGCTTAACAAATGGCAAGTCGCTCACATTCCTTTCATCTGATCCAGCACCATGGCAACAGTACATCATCCTTCTGTTGTTCCACTTGAGCATGTTCTGATGGTTCATGAAGGGAGCTCATGCTTGGTGCTGGTGCAACCTCACACATGCTCAGTTCCTCTCTGGGGGTCTTCGGGTTGTCGCAGGCTGTCACATGCTCCCATAAAGAGACGTTACTGTGGTCTGACCCAGCCTCAGAACCAATCTTCACCAGCCTGCTGGCCCACAACATCTGCTCTTCCCCGCCAATAACAGGATGTTGGCTTGCATTGCCAAGGTGCCTCAGAACAAGCGGTCTCTTATCTTGAGCCATCTCTTCTAGCTTGACACCTCAAGTTCTCTTGTTCTTACCAATCTCTTGAGACATAACATAAGGCTAATTTACAGGTTCTTACAACCCTAAAAACAGACATGCTATTAGAAAATGTGAATGAAACTCTGACCTAATTCTACAAATGACAGTATATTTCCTTCACCGCAAATGTTCTTTTATGCTCAGTTAAGTTGACATTTTCTTTGGTAGAATTTGTCTTAAGGCCACAAGAATGACCATATCAGGTCTGTTTCAAAGATCCATATCTCCAGTGTTGTGCCTCCAGCAGCATCCAATATGAGAAATGGAATCAAACCTGCCTAATTTTTTTTATTTAGTATGTGGGTTCTACTATCCACAGGGGCAGGAACATGTGGAGCTGTTTCATGAAATAATGCTACTCTCTTCCCAATGAAATATTTTAAACAGTATCGACAAGCACTCTTGGCTCTAGGATGATGTCCATAAGATCCTGGCATATATGTACCTCGCATGTGTCAGGGATCCATGCCTGATCCATTCCTCTCATTAGGTTACTAACATCACCCACTTAATTGCTAGATATGCTTGATGTCTGTCTTGGTGATCTCTAATCTATGACCAAGCAATAGAAACATGAAACATGGCACGAGATCCTGATGACTCTGGAGCCCATTCCTATTCCCATCTTGCTTCTGGGTAGAGATATTGCTGTGCAGCTTTTAATAGCTTCAAGAAGAAGTTATCACTGACAAGAGTGCTTTGTTCAGTGTCTCTGCCAGTGTCTTGTTTTTTACAGCTCTGGCCCTTTGACCCTTTCCTTCTTCCTCCTCTTCTAATCATGTTGTCGTTAGTCTTCCCAGAGGGCGAAACTACATGAAGCATTTTTATTGATTTTCTTAATTGAGAAGAACAATAGGACAGTGACCAAAGGCCGATACCTGCAATAGTACTTCTCCAGGGCACCCTCTGAGATTCCAGCATCCTGTCCAGGAGTTACCAAATGAAACACGTTACCTTTTACCTTAGAATTTGAACAATAAAACAAACAATAAAACAAACAAACACACAAAAAAAGTGTGGTGGATTCCCTAGCCTTGAATTTTTTCATTAGATTTTGAAAACATTTAAACATTAATCATTGGTAATATCTTGTGGCAAGAGGCCCGATATTTGGACAGGGAAATTGGCCAAAAGGTACTCTCCCTTCACTTTCTTCAGTTACCACTGGTGAACTGTGTGATTTGGCACTTCATTCTGCACTATTTGATTTCAATCAATTGGTAAGTATTGTTTATGGGGAAAACCCTCTCACTATCAATCAAAGAAATCAGAGCTTCGTCAAATGCATATGGAGTTCCTAGGGTATTCCAGCTGAGAATCAGAAACTTCTCTAAAAAAATGCAAATTATTTCTCTGATTTTTAAGAACTGTTGAAGCTCTATTAATTGAGACATGGTTATGGCTCTTGCACACTTCTGTCTGGCAAAACTTATATTGTTAAGAAATCAGTTCAGTTACTTAAAAAATACGCTATATTTTATTAATAAAGGATTAAAATTTATAATTACTTTTTTTCTCCTCAAATAACAGATAATATGACAGCAGATAATTCCCCCACTAAAATCATGCCCTAGGGTACAGTTTGGTTAAACCGTATTCTTGGATTCATACTAGTTTAGTGATCAGTATTTTGTTGTTCTTATGTTATGCGTTATGCTTTTTCATTTTTTTTTAACAGATAAAATAGTCTTGTATGTTGTGAAGACTGTAAAGTTTTACTTGAAATTATTCTCTGGGTGGGCTCTTTGTTCACAGTCATAAAATCCCCATGGAAACAAAGTTAGCTGATGATACATTAAAAAAAAAAAAAAAAAAAAGAGTGAGGGGAGTAATATCTAAACAACATATGATATGAATGTGGAAAAAATGAAAATCTGGAATAAAGATTAGTCAGGACTATTTCCACAATTATTTAATTAAAATATACCATTATCTTTCATCCATTTCACCCTTGTTCTTTCTTTCACAGTTAGAATCTTAAATATTCAGATAATAGAAAACTATTAGACAAGACATCAGTAAGGATGCCCATCAGTTGTCAGATATAAGTGCAAGGCAATGATTGTGTTTTGTGTTGGCTGCAGAGAAGCTGATGAAATAAACAGAATATGTAACATGATGTCTCTTTCATCTATAAAAATATCAGCTCAGAGGTTATGCTTCATTAGCTTCAAATGTAGCATGCATAACAAAGGAAGAAGGCACAGCATTCCTTTGATTCATTGCACAGAAGCTTATCATTCCCTCTTTCAAGTGACAGTTTATTAAACAAGGTGAATAACAGAAAATATTCAGACTAGATCTGAATCATAGTCTGGCACTTGCTGCCTGATTGCAAAGTAAATATGACAGTGCTGCACCTCCATTTTGTGTGATTAGGAAGTGAATGGGATAAGATGTATGGAGTTCCCTGCAGTGTGCTCATTCAAATATTTTCCCCTTAAAAACCTTAACTGAATCAGGAAAACGTTTTAAAAAAATTACCTTGGTGCAAGACACAAGGAATCTTTACTTTCTTCTCATTGGATATAAGGATACACGTGCAGTGTAAATAATAGATACATATATTTAAGTAAACTAGTAGCTCTAGTTTTTACTAAGCCTTTGCAATGTCATAACTTGTATGCCACTCCAGGGAGGTGATATAAGCCATTTTCACAACTTCTAGAAATTGCAGTGCTTTTACCTAAATTTCAGATGATTAAATGTGCCAAATACTGTATAAAAGAACTGCTAGTTCAGGTCACTTTCGACCTACATCTCTTGTGCTTGCTGAAATTTCATTGGCAATTTCTGTATCTGGGTAAGAGGAAATAGTGCTTCATCAGTTTTTCTTTGGATTCTGTATCATTATTTTCTTTAATAGGCACAGTATGACCAGGTCTAAAAGACAATTGTGAACGATTTCAAAAAATCTCTTTGGATCACTGTTTAATCATCACTGTTCCTTCAAGGTAGGAGATTGGGAATTCCCACATAATAATAAATGCTGCTGGGAGGAAAAAAGGGGGGAAAAAAGAAAAAAACCTCCTCCAAACCTCCTCAAAAGCACTAGCAGTTCCATCATTCTTCTTCCATCCACTCCCTTCACCTTGGAAATATGCAATATGAATTTAAAATCTCAGGCAGATATCAGAGGAAGTTTTGAAAAAAGGAATTGGATAATACAACATTTTGAATGTATCTTGAATAAGAAACACTATACAACAACCTCTGCATCCTTTCAAGTCAAGCTTTTTCAATTAATAAAGAAGAATTCATGTTTAGACCTGTAGAAAGGAAGAAGAAATAAGACACCTTAGACATTTTTTCTTAAAATATGTTAAAATGGAAAATCAAGAAAATGAAAAATTAAAATTTCCCTTTTTAGAAAATAGGATAAAAAAAGAAAAGTTGAACTCTGTACCTTTAATTCTAATTAGAAATGTTTAAACATAATAAATTAAGTTTTACTGTTCATTTTCTTTACTTATTTCAAAATATTTCCATACATAAAACTTGAAATGCAATAAAAAATAAAAAAAAAAGAGAGAAAACATATTTTAAAAATCTTAAACAAATAAATGGTCAACACTGGTCATATCATTATATCTATTCACAAAACAGAGGAAATGAAAAGGAAATTTTCAAGTTTGAAGAAAATAGCATTTTTGGAAAAAAAATAAACAAAACATGTTGCCTCTTATGAAAATACATTGCTTTTTCCATCCCTGTGAATTAGTAACAACTTCAGCATATTTCATGTTGCAACCAGCTCTTCTCAGCAGGTGTTTAAATAATTTCAAATAAAGAGAAATATGGTCCTTGAAAGTCAATATGAACAAGATTTGGCAGCTCTATTCATGAAAAGAATTTCATTTTTTGTTTGTTTTTAGTATGCTTCATACAGAATACTAAATCAGCCTATTTTGTTTCTGAAGATTATAACAAGAAAATAATCTCTTCAGTGAAATATTTAAGGAACTGTGAATTCATAGGTGAAATTATGGATTATAATGACAATGCTGGTGCAACCACTACAGGAGCAGATCACCTTTGGACATCTGTGTAGGTGCTAACACCTGTCCCTGTGGGTCTTATTCCAGAATCAGCACTGAGTTGTTTTTTTTCCTTGAGCTGCTAAAGGATATAAGCCATTGCTTGCTCCAGTTACTCATTGTTTGGATGGCTTCTTTATTTTTCCCACAGGCTAATTCAAATGTTTAATGTAAAAATAACATTTAAACTCACATTTATTAAAGTACCTATTTAAAGTTTAAAATGTGTTCCTAAAAGTGTGAATATGGTCCAACATGGAATAGATAAACTGTAATATGACTGATATATCCAGTCATTATCAATCTGCATAAATGTCACTTGTTGAATAATAAATGCACATGAGTAATTATTACAGATAGTGGTAGCTAATGTAAGTATCGTTAGTATTAGATCATATAAACAAAGGAGTTAATTTATAAACAATTCAGAGATAAAATGTGAAAAAAATGACTGAACAAGTAATACAATGAGAGGAAAAACTGTATGTATTTCAGCAGCAGAACAGTATGATAATGTGATAACTTCCTTTTAAAAAAAAATTATTGACTCTAGCTCGTAGTGCTTAGTACTCAATGCTTTAGACATTTCTGGTTGGTCCTATGTAAGAGGCGGATGACAGTTGTCTGAAGAGAGTAATGTTGCTCAAAGATGAAAAATAATTACTTTTTGTTTGGGATTTCGTTTAGTGTTTCATTATCAGAGCAGAGCATCACTGTTCCACGTATCAATAAGCAGCAGTTAGGTCCCATTGTCCTAAAAATTTAGTCTGTTACACAAGGGTTTCATACCTGATCATCAGGTTCCGCCTCACAGTATGACATTACAAAAAATCAGCTTTCTATACTTGAAACTATGTTTTCTTCTCCTGTATAAAATATATTGTTTCATAAATCCCAGAAAACTCTGCTACTATCACTCCATATAACCTCAGGGAAAAATATTTGCTCCAGGAAGTTATTGAAGCATCTGAGCCACCTGAGAAAGGTATAATAAAATATTTGCAATGCTATTTTTGCCAGTTTTTTCTATCATGTTAATGTTGAATTAACAATAAGTTTAAATTGAGAGAATATCAATAAGTATTTCAGTATCTTACAACTTGCATATATAACGAATTTGCCTTGGATTTTATTTTAGGTTAATAATGGATTCTATTGAATATTTAGGCCTCTATTTTTATTTTTGTATGGTTGAAACAGAATGATAAGAACTTTCAGCAGGGCTTTGAGAAGGGACAAATGCCTTACTACCTGAAGACTGATTGTGCTGCCTGAATTATATTAGTGTATCAGGAAGGCATAGCTGAACTCCAGTTAGTCTCTGCACGGTGTTCTGTGTAGTGATTTACACACATCCTGAGGAAGCACAAAAATGCCATCAGTTACCCCACTTATTTAACAACACAGGTAAAATTTTATTTCCTTCTTTTGCTCAAGTATAAACAACTTCTAGTTCTGATGTTAGTGTAGTAGCTAATATGATATGATAGCATCCTACGCTGCCTTTGTGAAATACCTGCAAAGAGAAGAAGTAGGAAATTTGTCTAACTGTTTTTATTTTTATTTGTTTGATCTCACCACATATCCATTAACAGTGATTCAAATTTACACAAGAAGTTGTTTAATCACTGGTTAAAAAATGTATTTAAATAGTTCACAAATACAAATTGATTTTGCACCCAATCTGAATCCGTCCTTGTCCTGCTTTCAGCTGGGATAGAGTCAACTTTCTTCATACTAGCTAGTAAGAGGCTGTGTTTTGTATTTGTGCTGAGAAGGAGGCTGATAACACATTGATATTTATAGTTGCTGCCATGACAGTCAAGGACTTTTCAGCATCTCTTCTGTGCCAGTGTCTGCAGGTGCAAGAGAAGCTGGGAGGGAGCACAGCCCCAATTATTAGCCTAGGACTTGATCCTAGGTTTAGGATTGAGACCAGATTGGCCAGTGGTATATTCCATATCATGCACATCATGCCCAGTATATAGATGAGGACTTGTCTGGAAGTTTGGTCTCTTTCTTTGGTTTGCCTGTCTCTCAGGGTTGCTTCACTCTCTCAGTCAACGCTCTGCCTGTCTAATGCTTGGGCTCTTAACATTTTCCCAGGATTCCCACTGCTGCTGTTTCATGTAGGAACCAGTGGCACAGCTGCAAGCAGTCTCAAGAATATAAAGAGGGACTACAAATTGCTGGGAGCAGCAGTGAAGGACTCAGGAGAACAAGCAGTCTTTTCATCAATCCTCCTGGTTAAATGAAAGGGGAGGGAAAGGGATGACAAAACAGAGAAAATCAATACGTAGTTATGGGAGTGGTGTCATGGGCAGGGCTTTGGCTGTTTGTACCATGGGACTCACTTAGAGAAATCTGGTCTTCTAGGGGCTAACAGGGTACATCTTTCAGAGAAAGGGAAGAGTGTATTTGACAACAAGCTTTCCAACTTAGTCAGGAGGGCTTTAAACTAGATTTCCCAGGGGAGGGGATCCTAGATCCATTCCCCTTCAAGGCCAATGACAGTAATGGATGCCCTGGGCCTGGAGCAGGATCAGAGGCCAGAAAGAGAGCACCTGAAGTGCAAGACAAGGGAACCCCAATTGGTAATCCAGCCACAGTGGGGGTCCAACTTAAATGCCTGCACACTAACACACAGAGAATAGGGAACAATCAAGAAGAGTTACAGACGTGCGTGTGTGTACAGGGCTATGATGTCATTGACATCACTGAGACATGGTGGGATGGTTCTGATGACTGGAGCATAAGAATTTGATGGGTATAAACTCTTTAGGAAAGACAGGCAGGGGAGAATGGGAGAGTGTGTTGCCCTCCATGTCAGAGACCAGCTAGAGACCATGAAACTCCACCTGGGCTTGGATGAGGAGCTGCAGAGAGCTTATGGCTCAGGGTTGAAGGGAAGGCAGGGGAAGGAAATGTAGTGGAGGTCTGCTACAGGCCGTCTGACCAGGAAGACCGAGTGGATGAGGCCCTCTACAAGCAGCTAGAAACAGCTCCACATTCACAAGCTATGGTCCTCATGGAGGACTTCAACCACCCTGATATCTTCTGGCAGGACAACACAGCAGGGCACCACTAATCGAAGAGGTTGCTGGAAGGCATTGATGACAACTTCCTCTTCCAAGTGGTACAAGAACCAATAAGAAAAAGTGCTATACTGGACCTTGTCCTTACCAATGAGGAGGGGCTTGTGAGTAATGTGAAGCTCAAGGGCAGCCTTGGCTGCAGTGACCAGGAAATGGTTGAGTTCAAGATCCTTAGTGGTTCAAAGAGGGTGCACAGCAAGGTCACTACTCTGCACTTCAAGAGAGCAGACCTCAGCTGCTTCAGGCACCTGCTTGTCAGAATGACATGGGACAAAGCCCTGGAGAGAAGAGGGGCCCAAGAAAGCTGGTCAGTACTCAAGGGCCATCTTCTGCAAGCACAGGAGCAGTGCATCCCCAGAAAGAGGAAGGTGGGCAAGAATGCCAGGAGGCCTCAGTGGATGAACAAGGAGCTCCTGGACTTACTCCGGTGCAAAAATAAAACATATAGGGAGTGGAAGCAAGAACGAATTATCTGGGAGTTATGCAAAGAGGCTGTCCAAGCAGCCGGGGACCAGGTTAGGAAAGCTAAAGCCCAGATAGTATTAAATCTAGACGGGGATAGAAAAGGAAACAAGACCTTATATAAGTACCTTGGTGACAAAAGGAAGACTAGGGACCATGTGGACCCTCTGCAGAAGGAAACTGGATACCTGGCCACGGGGGACACAGAGAAGGCTGAGTTGCTCATGACTTCTTTACCTCCGTCTTCACTTCAAGGACTCTGGCTACACTGCCCAAGTTGCAGGAAGTGAAGTTAAGAACTAGGAGAAGGAAGATCTGCCCACCATAAATGAAGATCAAGTTCAAGACCATCTAAAGAACCTGAAGTTGCACAAGTCAATGGGACCTGATGAGATGCTTCTGCAGGTCCTGAGGGTACCGGCAGATGAAGTTGTCAAGCCATTAACCATTATATTTGAAAGGTCATGGCAGTCTGGTGAAGTTCCCACTGACTGGAAAAGGGGAAACATAACCCCATTTTTAAGAAGGGTATAAAAGAAGATCCAGGGAACCACGTCTCACCTCTCTGCCTGGCAAGATCATGTAACAGACCCTGGAGGCTCTGCTAAGGCACACGGAAATGAAGGGGAGGTGATTGGTAACTATCATGGCTTCAACAAGGGAAAATCGTTCCTGACAAACCTGGTGGCTTTTTACAATAGAGTTACGGCATCAGGGGACAAAGGAAGAGCAACTGACATCATCTACATGGGCTTCTACAAAGTGTTTTGACACTTTCTTGCATGACATCCTGGTGGCCAAATTGGAAAAATACAGATTTGATGGATGGACCACCTGCTGGATAAGGAATTGGCTGGATGGTCGCACTCAGAGAGTTTTGGTCAATGGCTCAGTGTCTGAATGGAGACCAGTGGCAAGTGGCAATCCTCAGGGACTGGTACTGGGACTGATGCTATTTAACGTCTTTGTCAGCAACATAGACAGTGGGATTGATTGCATCTTCAGCAAGTTTGCCAACAATACCAAGTTGTGTGGCGGAGTTGACATGCTAGAGGGAAGGGATGCCATCCAGAGGGACCTTGACAGGCTTGAGAGGTGGGCCAATGTCAACCATATGAAGTTCAACAAAGCCAGGTGCAAGGTCCTGCACATGGGTTGAGGCAATCCCAAACACAAATACAGCCTGGATGGAGAATGGATTGAGAGCAACACTGAGGAGAAGGATTTCGGGGTGGTGGTTGATGCAAAACTGAACATGAGCCGGCAGTATGTGCTCACAGCCCAGAAGGCCAACCAGATCCTAGGCTGCACCAAGAGAATTGTGGCCAGTAAGCTGAGGGAGTTGATTCTGCCCCTCTACTCTGTTCTCATGAGACCCCACCTGGAGTACTGTGCCCAGGTCTGGGGTCCGCAAAGCAAGAAGGACGTTGAGCTGTTAGAGCGGGTCCAGAGGAGGGCCACAAAGATGATGGTCAGAGGGCTGGAGCACCTTCCCTGTGAGGACAGGCTGAGAGAGCTGGGGTTGTTCAGCCTACAGAAGAGAAGGCTCCAGGGAGACCTTATAGGAGCCTTCCAGTACCTGAAGATGGTGTAAAATAAAGCTGGGGAGGGACTTCTTACAAGGGCATGTAGCAACATGATAAGCCATAATGGATTTAAACCGGAAGATGGCAGATTTAGACTAGCTATTAGGAAGAAATTTACTGTGAGGATGGTGAGACACTGGAACAGGTTTCCCAGGGAACTTGTGAATGTCCCATTGTTGGAGGTGTTCAAGGCCAGGTTAGATGAGGTTTTGAGCAACCTGGTCTACTGGTAGGTGTCCCTGCCCTCGGCGGGGGGGGGGAGGGGGGGGTGGAACTAGACAATCTTTAAGGTCCCTTTCAACCCAAACCATTCTGTGATTCTCTGTTGTTTTAAGACTATCTCTGTTCCAGGATCAGTAGTCAGGAACAGCCTGCGCCTTTGTCATCAGGTGGTGAGCAGTTCATTGTGTATCACTTATTTGTACATTTATATCTATTACTATGATTATTATCATTTTCAATTATATTGTAGCATAGTTGTTAATTTTTTCTTGTCTCAACCTACAATTCTCTATTCATTTTGCTCCTTTAATTCTTTCCCCTTTCATTTAATCCATTTAATTCTCTCCCCCATCCCTGGGAGGGGAGAGGGTAAGCAAGTAGCTGCATGGTGCATAACCCCCAGCAAGGTTCAAAACCATGCAAGGTCATGCAAGGTCCTTAACAAGAAAAGTAACTTTGTTGTTTTTGTTGTTGTTGAGCTTTTCAGAATAAAGTCTAGTGGAAAGCCAAACGCAGATTGCAATATTCCTTTTCCAAATAAGATTTTTCAAGATGTGTTATATATTTTGCTCCTTAGTCATCTCTGGGTGCTACTGAAAGAAACTAATTAATTTTCATTTGAGATTATACAGATAGGCTAGAAGTTCACCAGAGACTCTGTCCTTTGAAGGAATGTGTATCTTTATTGGTCATCATAAACAGCTGCTGCAAGATATTTGAATTAATGGTGTTTTCACATTGTTTTTGACATGCCCTATGGAAAGCACACTAGTACTTAGAGACTATGAAATTTAGGTACACAAAAAATAATTGTCATATTATCATTTATACTATGTCACAACTGGGCAGATGAAAATTATTCTGAATTATACCATTTGATTTACATCTAGGAAGGAGGAGAAAGGTTTTTTTTAAGTACAGTGAGGGGAGTGTACTCTCTGCACTTTTCATCCCATCAAGCTTGAAATCTAGTTGGAATTCAGAGAATAACATTCTCCTTTTCTGGTTCTTCTAGACTAATAAACACAGGGATTTTATTGTTCTGTTCCTTCAGAATTGAAAGCTATCTGTGTACCAATTTCTATACCACTGCCTGTTGTTGTGATATTCCAGGTTACTTGTGGTGGCAAAATAATTTTTCAAAAATAGCTAAATCATCTGGAAGTGCTATGTCAAGCCTGGAGAGAAATGCAATGTGTTACATGTCTGGGTTCGCTGCCCTAAGGAGCTGTGTCCTGCAGTGATGAAAGAACTCTGTACACATGGATGTGTGAATACATGGCCATCTGAAGACTCTTTTTGCAGAGTATAGGTCTTCCTTTTTTGAAGAGTGGGATTCAGTAATCACTGACCCTATGTTTATGACCTCATAAAGTTCACGGCCATTGAATTTAGGACACCTGATACAAGCCACATTTTAGTTCTGCCTTTTTGTCTTTTCAGAAGCTTAGTCAGGGACAGTACTCTTTTAAGGCTGAGAGGTCTTAAGCACCTATTCACTTTTGAAGTTCCTTTAAGTAATAAATTCGGTATATTTCTTTGATATGCTGAAGAACAAACACTTGAGCATAAATTAGGTATCAAGGGTGAAATACCTTCCTTATTTTATTCTATGGGAGCCTCCCATTAATTTAAAAGGCTCTAGAATGCCTTTTGATTAACTCAGTTTTGTTCACTTGAGGACCATGGCTACTAACAAGCACACAGAATAGTTTCAATGATATATTTCCTCTAAAGAGTTCTGTTTCAAACTAGGTAACATTATAATTGGCTGCTGAAAAGTATTCTTTTTATACTGGCTAATAAGTTCTGTCTCCTTGGCTGCAAGCCTAATTAATGTATGGGACTTCAAAAAAAGCCAGTGCTCACAAATAACTTCTCATATTTAGCAAAATAATTTTTAAATTTAAGCAAGTAAAGAATAAATCAGTTTAGCTGACAGCTTGGTGCAGATTCAACTAGAGTATAATAATTTTAAAGTGATGGTAATTTCATACAGGCTTGCAAAAAATAGATGTTAATTAAACAGATTTTTTTTTTTAATGTTGCTTTCTGTCTGGCCTGTTTCGGTATCTTTTGTCTTTAGTGTAGTCAACACATAATGCAAAGACCTAATTAACATAAGAAGAAATTATGAGTATGGAAACAGGGTTACCCAGTGGATTTTTCTCTCCCTCCCCCGTTTCAGGAAGTGCTTTTTAATCAAAGAGTAATACCCACTCTTCAGGACAGCTAATTAAAGCCAAGAAGATTGAACAGTGAATACATTAATGTTGCATATATTTCTGTTATATACTTACGTAATATATGAATAGACCATTGAAGAGGATGCTAGGCTTTTATTAAAAGCTTTTTTATCCAGAGAGTAGGATAGGCTGACAATGATATTTTCCCAGAAAAGCAGCAGGTTTAATGCATCAGCTGATGGAACAGTTGAATTAGAAGACAGAGGGGTTCAGACTGAATCCTGATCAAGGTAATTTCTTTCATGTTTTTCCCCTTTCACAATGCACACACACAGTGTCACACACACAGTGAGTTAGCAATTGCTTTTATAAATGGCAGAAGGATTATTCAGGATGCTTTTATTCCTACTTTTCCCCTTCTCTCTCCATTTCAAAGCATTTTCGTACTGTTCTGAATTTTTCCACAAAAAGCAAAAGGGGAAAAAAAACCCTCCTCCCAACCATCTGAACAGAAGATATATATTTACTCCAAAAGCTTCTCCCTTCTTTTTGTTCATCTATAATTTTGTATAGTATTAAATTGCCTTGCTCAAGCAGTTGTGCTGACTTTGAGTTTCCTTTAATAATAAGGTCTTTTTATAGTTTCTAAATCTGCTGAAAAGAAAAAAAAAAACAAACAAGTGCATCTTTTCATGATCTTTAGTCTGAGGCACTGAGTTTTCTTTGATCCACAAGCTTTTCACAATGAAAAAGAGTACCAGAGATTTTAAAACACTACAACAATCTCAGGCTACTTCAAATTGTCTACCACAGTCTATTAGGAAGATTATCAAAGTGAGTCTTTTTTATTTCTGTGTGGTTGCTCACAAATACATTTATACTTAAAGGAAATTACCCAGAATAAGTAACTGCAAAAATGTTTTTATATGGAATGCTGAAACCGTTTGAATGTAAGATTGTTATTAACCCCCTGTTCACCTTAGAAATGGTACTGAAATTGCTGATATTGTTCCTGTAACTCTTCTTCTGATAGTTTTCCATCTATGTTTGTGCATGAAAACAGACAAATACTGTGCAAATGAATAAAGTGTTTGTGAGTTTTCTTCAATACTATTCAGGTGAAAATAGTATCATAACATATGATCCTCAAACCAAATCACAGATACAAATATTAACTGTCTTAAATTAACAACAATTAGTGATTTTTCCACATCAAGCAATAAATTTTGTGAAACACATTAATCCTTTATCAATATTGCCTACAGCAAATTTTCACAGATTAAAAACAAGAATAAAAACAAAATCTGTGATCATTTGTGATGTCACAAGTGATATTTTAACTCAAAAAAAGTTGAAGATTCCCTACATATTTATTTGTACTTTGAAATTTTCTACAATCTCAGAACTTTAATATTGAAAGAAACAAAACAGACCAAATAGGGTAAAAAGAAATCTATCCTCAGATACTTAGATATCTCACTCATTCAAGGTCATCAATAAACCACAGGGCTATTACTACCCTTACAGGAGCCATTTTTCATCCTACATTAACATCCTGCATTTACAGGAAATGAGGTATGTCAATGTCATTATTTACAACAGAAATTATTGCCCTTGAAAATGTGGGTTAAAATGAGAAGTTATATTTTTAACTTGTAAAACCTGTTAGTCTCATGACAAATATAATCTTCCAAGAAGGTAACAGAAAGGCATATTGTAAAGGTTTTCACATATAGCTAAAGCCCTAGGGAGTTCTTTATCACCTCTGGGATTTGAACAACTGCTTCATTCATGTATCTCATGCTATCCTTTATCAAAATTCTTCATTTTTCCTGATTGCCTCATGCCAGTTCTTTTTACTGCCTGAACACTGATGTCAGATCTGCATCTTTTCATTCTGTCTTCATTAACATAGCTTTATTTTAATTGTAGAAAGCATTTGAAGCCTATTGGTAAATGAAGTTGGGTTTAGAGCTTTGTAACTGTTACTGGGAACACAATCACATTGCTCACCCTTTCAAGATGGTCTCAGGATACACCTATCACTCCAAAAGAAACTAAAATGAAGAAGTAAACTATATATGTTTTGGTAGATTTATGACATTGGCAACATGTTCATTGTCATCTCTGGGAGAGAAGGCTTTGTTTTCTTATTCAAATGTTCACAAGACTCAGAAGTAAGTAAGATTTTCTTATGGCTCCATCAACCATTAAAAAATATATGCCTCAAAAGAACTACTTAAGGAAGAGTTTTCTCATTTGAAGTGTAGTTGTTTAGCCAGTTCATAGGCTAGTATAAATAGATATAGCTGCTTAATTTATAGTGCCTAGCACTGCCCTAATGGCCCTCACCCAGTATTCTGTCTCTAATTAAATTTAAATTAATATTACAATGCAAATATGAAAAAAATACATCAATGACCTAATTATGTGCTGGTTTAAGTATCATCTCCAGCTGTGAGGTTTCAGCCCATAACCACCACCAAAGTGCTGAGGTGCTTCTGTTCTCGGCTGCCTCTCCAGTGGTGCAGACTGTGTGGAATCAGCTGTGCTGGGATCTTGGCCCAGGTCCTCCATGCTTCATGTCAGGAGCTGCAGCTAAGCTCAGACATGGCCTGGGCTGTGCTCTTCGCATGTCTGGCCTTGCTGTTCCTGACCTCATGTGACTCGATGAACTTCTTAACTGGACCTCTCACTTCCTCAAATTCACAACAGGGCTGTTGGCTGCCTCTGGCCACTGTCAAGGAAATGGTCGGCTTGGGACATCAGGAGCCCTGCCTGCCCTGAAGCACACTAGCATCCGCTTCAGTCCTGACATGCCCTTCCTAAGCTGGCCACTTAAATTAGGATCATCAGACTAGGAACATCAAGCTCTTCATATTGTTAAGTTGATTATAACTTATGAAACATGGTAGCATTCGTCACTTCAGCAAGGTGCATACCTGTGGTAGTATGGAAACAAGACAGATCCTAGGAACAAAACAGGCAGGAATTAGGAACAACCTCAGTCAAGACATGCTGTACTTCCACATGGAAAAATGTATGAAAAATGGAAATAAAGTGGAAATGAATGGAACCTGTTCACCAGAGTGGGCCATAAGGGTTAAAAGTGGGGAAAAAATAATCCAGACCCCACCAAAAATATGTTGTGCAACCAAACACCCTAAAAGCTTTTGACCAACAGTCTTATTTACACTCTTCAATCTTAGGAAATCACTATCTTATACCACTATGTCCCCACTATCACTTCTTTTTCAGTTTTCCTCATTCCCTACTTCTTTTCAACAAAGTACGTGTAATTTCCACTTATTTTTCTTAATTACTTAGTGGGTAAGAGACAGCATGAATTACTGCTACTTTGGAGCTACATATGTGCTGTTTGGCTGACTAATAAGTGAGCTGAATGGCCATCTGGCAGGCCAAACAATCTATTGAATTAATATTGTGGCCTTTAACCTCTTGAGGGTATTAATATGTATCCTTACTCTTAAGAGTGGCAACCACCACTCTTCCTCTCAGTGACAGAATATTGATATTTATTAGATTGTAGCTCTCCATTTTTTATATGGTTGAAGTTGGGGAAGATGCAAAATCATTACACCAAAGAACGAATAGTCAGATAGCATGACTAAATAAGCCTTATTTTGTTAAGAAAACTGGTTTAAAAATTAAAAGTGCATGTGAGATAGTTTTTCACAATTGATTTACATGAACATTAAGAGAAGACTACAAAGAAATAATTATCTGCACTTCAAATAAAAGAAACAGAAGAAAAACCCAGATATTGATGCATAATGAGGAAAAAATTGTGACCTACATGCAGATTTGGAAAGAAAGTATTTTTCAGTGAAGCTTTTCACTCTTCAGGTACTCCAGCTGGACCCTGAGAACTGCCAAATCAAAGAATAAGAAAGAAGCCAGTTGAATTATAGGTGGCTAACAGTCTTTTTGAGCTATTGTGGCATTGTAACAGTCAGAGATCCAAGAACAAGCATTTGAAAGAGTGAAATGAATCGCAAGTAAAGCTTTATGTCTAAAGTCTCTCAACCTTGAGAGCAGCTCAAGCTACAACAGTGCCTTAGGAGAATGGTCAGCACAGGTGAAAGACAGATGAAAGACAGCAACCCATATTTATGTTACAAATCATGGCAGCCCAGAAAGGATGATATTTTCACTCTGAAAAAGGGCTGCTGGCTGTGCTTCTTGAAATGATGCAATCCCATCTGCCCTTCAGAGGCAAGGGTGTTGAGAAGCCTGATTCAAGCCATTCAAAAGAAGCATAGAGAAATCTTTCTTTAGTACATGCTTAAATGACTGAGTATACTCTGCTTTAAAAAATATACCTCTTCCAGGGAAGACAATCAGCCCACTGAGTGACAGGCATGTAGGAGAGACAGCCTTTGCTTATAACACCAAGTGATCTTCATTCCAGTTTTGAGAACAGGGTACATAAGGAACAAAGAGGTGCCTGTACAAAGCCAGTAATTGTTGCAACAAGAGAGGTAAAGATAGTCAGATATTTCATTTTACTGGCTCCTAGTATAAAACAGATGTGCAAAACAAATCTAACAATATAAATAGTAATTCAAAAACTGTGGTCATAAGAGAGAGATGCAAGGTCAGTAACACCCAGACTAAAGAGAGGGAGGAAACAAATAAAAGAAAGATGGTTATGGTGTTACCTAGGATGTGAAAAGTTCTTTTCATCTGGCAACATGCTGTCCCCTCCTGTTACTGTCCATCACTAGTCAAATATATTGAAAAATGGCAGTGTTGTCCTTTCTGTAGTAATGGAGCCACACTGAGTTACATTAGCTTTCCACCTCATCCAAAACATATAGTAACTGGGGCTGTAGTAATGGTTCAGCCACTAAAAGAAGGTTCCTGCAGAAACCCCTGGGAAAAAAATGAATTGCCAATTTACTTTGTGTATGTATGCATTTAATTTTAAGAAAGATACTGAACAATTTAACCTCATGCACTGGTAATGTCATATTTTTGGTAGGAATTGAAGGGTATCAGTCACAGAAACATTGTCCTCTTAGTCAAAACTCAGAAAAAATGCTACTAGTGTAGGAAAAGACTCAAATACTGTCAGCAGAGAACAGAAGACACATTAAAGGACTTGAAGTTTTTCAAAGGCTTTGAAACTAGAGTCTGTATTTACATCACAATATTAGCTATGAAGCTGGTGAAGTGTGTAGATGTGGAGTGGTATATTACATTTGTATGGTGAAACTGATACAGGCAGGATACAGTATCTTGGGCACAAATAAACGCACCCCACTATGACACTGTCTTATGTATTCTGTGGTGTATCTGGATGCTTGTTTTCTGTGACTTAGGTCTGCAAGTGCAAAATCAATGTGCAGGTGGGGTGAACGGGCAGAGCTGCCACAGAGGCCATAGAATTGTTCTGATTTACCCCAGATGAAGAATTTTATTCTCTCAATTTCCTATGGTGAAATTACAAGCCCTTTGGTGGTTTTCAGATATTCTTGCAACTACTTGGATTGGGAAAGCTTCATCTCAGTGCTAAATGCTCTGTTACCCAGATTGCTCTTTTCACCTTGTTTGGCCTTGGTACAGAAGAAGGTTGATGTTGTTGTTTTGCCTTTTTTCGTTTCAGAAAGATTCTTATTATGTCTTTTTCTTTAAAAGAAAAGCTCATTGCCATGTTCTGAGGATTTAGTCCCACTCCACTGATGAGAAACTGACATATACATTGATGAAAGGAGTAAGTACCCTGGGACTACAATTGTTGCGCGCAAATGAGCAGCAGAAAGCAGGCAAAGTGAATTTAATGCTAAGTTAGTTCTTGTAACATACAGTTTCTTTTCATTACTATCTGCTCCGTGAAAATCTGTAACCATGTCCTCATGCTATTTACTTTTCCAGTTTTTGAAACAGTGGCCTACACCAGACACAAAGTGTTCTTTATTTCCAGTCTCCACAGCTGTGTCTGTTAATGTCTATGTCATCTGCTTTTTCTAGTGTTCCTCATAGGTTTCTTGGGCTGCCTTGTTTGGGGTCTCATGACTTTTGCAGAAACTCTGTAAATGTACATTGACACAATGGTTTGTCTGTTTGTGACTAACATGGCTATTTCTCTGCAAAACTAACACCTCTTTCTTGTGATAGGTTCCTCACTATATACTTCTTTGGTTTATGGGTTTGTTTCCAATTAACCCATGTTATTTTATTGATATTTATTGCTACTTAGTGGCACTTTTGTTATGAAGGCAGTGATTTATTGATGGGAGACATGTTCTTTTATAATGATGTCTTAATCTCTGTCTGCTAATATGAGTGACAGCAAGAATATTATTACTTACACAATCACTTTCTCACAATATGTAACAGTAAAGAAAAAAATAAGGTTCAAAACATCTAGTAAAGTGTTATCATTCTAAGCAACTTTCAGTCGAAGGATAATTTTATTGATTGTCTAAGAGCTTTTCATTTTCAGATTTTTAAGTAACTTATTTCCATTATTTCCATAATTAAATTATTATGAAGTAAATAATAAATTATTTAAAAGCTAATTGTTAACTTGAAAAAAACATATCGGAGAACTCCAGAACAGTATTTATTTTTTGAATTTTTTTTTCTTTCATAAAGTAAGAATAAGAAAGTTAGGTGTAAAGCAGTAGGTGAATCTGATGGAGAAAGCCATGTAGAAAAACTGAAAATTCTTACAATTAATCTTGTCTTAGATCTCATCCGTGCTGTGACATAGGAAAATTAGACACTGAACCAGGATTTACAATCTGCAGGCTTATTACCTCATTCTAAAATGGTCCACTGCTGTCTTTCTATGTTCCAGTTTCACCGTGAGAAACTACTCTAAAGATTTCTAGGAGCCACAATGTGCCTATTAGATGCTAATTGTGTAACTGCCAATGTACCTGACTCCTACTGATTCTTTACTGATCAGTAGAGTGCCATCAGGTTACTCACTACTGACTTGGTATTTACAGTCATATATAAATGTTGCAGTCCAAAAAGAGATTTTTATTTTGCTATAAATCCTTCTAAGACTATTTTGTTATTGCTACAAAAAACTTTTTTATGGCTCTTTCAGTCTTTAGTCATATCAGTATGAGGTTTCATATCTTTGTTCTTCTGTTCCAGCTTCTTTACAGAGCAACAGAGCAGCTCAGAAATACTATTCAGGGCAACATAACTAACAAAATTTCTGTGACCTTTTAATCTCCTTTCTGTTCTCTCTTCTCTTCTTTTAATTTTTTTTTTATTGGTTGTCAGTATGCTTTTTCGATGATTTATGCAAGAGGATACACAAGATAAGTTAGAAACCAAAAAAAATCCTGAACTTCAGGCCATTTTTGACAAATCAGCATACTAAGGCATGGTTTTTCTTTTAGTACCTTTTATACCGACCAGTGAAAAAAATAATTCCACTCTTGTAGTATAGAGGAGGAAGAGAAGGAGGAAATTATTGGTTTTGCCATAAGTTTCTATTAAAAAACTAGGCAAAATAATTTCTGAAGTCACTTACTGTTACAAAAGTTTGCTATAAACAAACAGAATTTAGAAGTTAATTTATTTTGCATGTTTTGTTTTTCACAGATTTTGTTTTATTGCTTTAGGAAGCTTATTGTACTTACGATAATACACATAGCTGATTTACTAACACATAAGCTTATATTTTAGAAAGCAGGTTTTTTCTTTGTTATTTTTTCTATTTGTTCTTCAGCTCCATCTCAATTTCATTCAGTTAGTTCTTTGCGGAAATTATGAAAGTGGAGCAATTTGCT
>VZTO01008586.1:1125-23323 GCA_013400615.1 Syrrhaptes paradoxus
AAGCTCAGTCTGGAACTGCAAAGAAGGATTAAAAAATATTTTCTCTTTAAATCTTAGTGATACAGCTGATTCTTGCTGTGCTCACTCACATAGACTGTGGATGAATTATAAATTAATAAAATAAATTAAATTAATTTTTCTCTAATCTGTTTGCACACGACGGTACTTGCTGAGTGATCTCTTCCTGTTCTTATTTTGACCTGTGAGCCCTTTGTTGTATTTTTTTTCCTCCTGTCCAATTGAGGAGGGGGAATGACAGAGCAGCTTGGTGGGTACCTGACATCCCACACCAACCCATTACATCTAACTACTGGACACTGAAAAGCTTCAATAAGCACAGATACTCCCCATCATAATATTTCAACATATCTTAAGGGTAATTAACAGGGTATACTGCCTTAGACAATATATATGAGCTGTATTGAGAGTTGATATCATAGAGTTCAGAAGAGGAGAAAGACACCTTTCAATTGCCACTGATTACTAGAAAAAAAAAAACATGTTTTGCATGCACTGAGTTCGTGAAGAGCTCACCTAGAGCCTTGGGAAGCACTGCAGTTCCATATCAGTGAATGATGGTAAAAATCTCCCCTAGCAGTACTATATCAAAGTTCCTCACTCCAGTAATAAACACCAATTCAAAAAATACAATCATTCATTGTATCTCTTCCTCTAAGAAAGTATTTTTTATTAACACAGACATTGTCCTAATTATCACTTCTATCATAGCCCACAGCCCTTCTGTGCATGTCTAGACATTGCCAATAAATGTGCTAATTCAGAGTGCTCCCCTTGGTTTTCTCCATCCTTCAATATATCTGAAAAAGATAAGTGAAAACATCCTGAAATATGAGGGTCACTGGAACCATTCAAAAGTTTTCTCTGTTATGAGTTCAGAAGCCCTTAAAAAAGTTGCATTTTTTTTATTTCTAAGGACATACTGCAGCATGTGGGGTTAATAGAATCACTTAAGGGTACTTTTATCAATTAATACAAATACTTGTACAGGTACACTTTAAGCATGTAAAAGTGGAACAAGAAAAGTAATGACTGAGCAAGCAACTCAGTTTTAATCCATGGAAACAGAATTATAGTAATATTTCATTATTTATAATACTCAGAAACCAGAACATTGAATTATATTCTTTAAAAGCACCAGCAGTCAGCAATAAAACCTAGGCCTCCTGAATCCTAACATAATATGTTATCAACAGGAACATACTGATTCTCATTATGTGTTGAAATGGTGCATAGCAGATTAATATTCTGAAAAAGAAAGGAAAAATGTACTTCTCTAATGTAATGTCAATTATGACAGTGACATAGTGACATTGTACATACTCTTAGCAAAAAAATAATCCAAAGTAATTCAATGGCAGACAGATTCTCAAACACACTGTTATTTCATCACCCTTCAGACCAAGCTGCATCTCTAACAATGTAGTTGCATGGTGTGTGTTCCATTATTATGCACAACTACAAAGATAGTCAACCCTTCCCCAAGAGCCTAATGACTAATTCAAATTAAACTATACAAATCAGGGAAAGGATATACAGAAAAAAAAATTTGCTATGTCCAAAATTACATTGGGCAACCCTTATTAAACAACGATCACACTATCCTATTTGTAGGTACACATCCCCAAACACTGAAAACTGAAATAGCTTCATATAGTCAGACCTAACGCTGATTTTCATCAGCTGAAATCTTAGATATTTGCATCATTTTCTTTCACTTCCTCATGGATTTTGTGAACTCCAAAGGACTCCAAAGGGACTAAACGATTTTGTTAGCAACTTACTAGTCAGTATTTGTCCCATTTACCTTTAATACGGTAAACAAAGCTCTGATTAGTTCTGAAGCAGACCTAATGGTAATATGATTGATTTTTTTTACGTCATCCTTTTGACTAACAAGTCAGAGACAGGAGTACTGTACATGCAGCTTTCAATGGTATATTTAAATAACCTTTTTGTGAAGTATTTGTCATGTCAGTTTGTTGACATTGTATTTAACTTTATATTTCTCTATATTGCCTTTGGTAATTCAAAGCTAATTCATTACATGATGTATATTCAATTTTCACATGATATTGATTTGAAACTGATTATTTGCATTTATAGGAGATCTAGAAGCTTTTCATTATGGTTACATAATGGGGGTTATTCAACACTACGTGACTCGAATGTGCAAGTTTACAATACAAGGGAAAAAATGCCTACTGAAACTTTTATTCAGGTGCTAACGAATATGTTTCCTCCTATGAAGTGGGTGGTCACGCTCTGTCTTTCTACTCCTTGTAGGTCAGGAATGAGGGACTAAAAAGAAACTCCATGGAGAACAAAAGGAATGCACTTGGTCCTGGTTGAAGATGGTAGGTAGAGAGTTTAATTTTTCTTCCCTTGCGTATCCATCAAAAGGCTAGCCATACTTTGCCCTTTGTTCATCTTTGTTCACATATAGCTTCTTGAACTGCAAGAATGTACCAACATGTTCTTATTTTTCCATATCCTGAGCTGGCAGACAGGCCTCAGTCTTGGCTCAAATAGTTTTCCTGTTAAGTCACTTGATCCACAGACTGATGGCTCGCTCTTAATCCAGCTAGTACCCTACAATGTCAGCTTCTAAGAACACTTCCTAAATGGCTCCAGCCATCAGTTTTAGCTTAGACCTTTTTCTTTATTTTCAGCTGATTTTTACTTGAGGCAAATAGAAAGCGCTCACAGGCAGAAAGGGAGCAAGGACAGCCCACTAGCCAGTGTTCATATAGAAGCAGAGCCAAATCCAAAAGGTGTCTTCTCATGACCTTCTGAAGCGAGAGGGAGCTGCTTATCCCCACTCATTGTATGTATGACTATTTTCAATTATTCCATTGAAAACTTCTCCCTGAAACCTGACTCTATTCCTCCCTATAATAATTCCATGGTAATAGCTTCTCTCTTCATAAGTTTTGTTAAAATACAATCATGTGATAAGCATGAAGTAGTCAGATCCAGCGAGGATGAGGGTAATGTTAATACATAAATAAGGGGGATGGATTGTACAGGCTGTATTTGGGCTAATGCATACTTGCTAACACAAGTCATTCACATTTTCATAAACCCTCATGTAAAATAGACCTTTTTCCCAACACTGTTACACATACTAGCAGAAGTAAAGCCCTTAATATAGACCTGCTGTACTACATAAACCACAGACTACAGTTAAGGAGCATAAGCAGAGATCTCTAACAGCAGAAGAAAAACAGTAATTTGAAATTCTGTGTCAGTTTTCACTTCCATTGACCCTTTCAGACTAGAGAGAAACTAGAAAAGTGTCGTACCAAAAGATTCTCAAGAAAGGACTGTGCCTCAGGGAGACAAACTGTTGGGCTGTATTATTCATCACTGAATCCTCTTTTGAGTACTAGACAAGCATAAAAATGAAACAGTTTTATTCACTAAGTCAATGGAGTTCAATTAAATTTTGTTGCATGCAAGATTCTCCAGTGCTGATTTCTAGGATGACTCATTTAGAAATATTTTACCTTCTCAAAAAAAAAAAAAAAAAGAATATTTTTAGTACAAGCAGCAAAATTTTAAAAAGACATTTTACTCTACACATATAAAAATGATTTATTAATGTGACAACTGTCACCAAAGAAAATGTTGAAATCAAATGCAATGGGCTGAACTGGGACTTATAATTTTTGGTTTTTTTTTTGCATTAGTGTTACCAATTTATTATTCAATGCTATGAAGGGTACTGTGCAACACCTCTGACATGGTGAGCACTCGGAATCGAGATGAGGGGAGGTAAGCACTAGATAACCACTTTGCCTTGTANTCAATACAATAGTGAAGACAGGAAGACAGTTATGTTAACTCAGGCTACGTCCAAGCATCAGTTCAATTTAAGAAATTTCACTGCACCTTGCTGAATACAGCATTGCTACAATAAACTACCTGAAATTCTCAAACATGTAATCTTCAGAAGTAGCTAATTGATCTTAACCAGAATAAATTTATAACCTTAACCATACACTACTGAAATGAATACCTTGAATGTTCCTACCTATGTAAAATAGTGGTGCAGCTTAGAAAAAGGATTTTATGGTTAACATTTTTCCTTATTCACTTTAACTGAAATAGCCTCTTTCTTACCGTGGATTTTCTTTTATGCCATGATTCTTACAGTAATTTAACCTTAATGCAAACATATTAGCTTCTTTCTTTCATGAGCTGAAAATGTCATCACTGAAATAAACATTTTTTGAACATTAGCTTGTTTACAGCATCTGATCTTGGCTTTTCTTTTAAACAAAAAAATCCAAAGGGATGACTCATCTCTTAATGGCTCTTCAGCAGCAGGGGGAGCTTTCAGCATGTTTAGAATTCCACAGTGTTTTTAATTTAGCATTCAGGAAGTGTATTACATTACACAACAGATTTTTAAAAAAAACAATTTCTGATTCCATTTCCAGGGCCAACCTGAACTATAACAAAACAAGAAAATTTTTAAAACCCACAACAACAATACACAAAAGAAAGCCGACTCTGCTTACTAGCACCTTTTATCAATGGCAGTGTGGTCTTCTAGGAAAAAGACAAGAGTTTATGTCCCTTGATTGGCACTTTATTATGGCACTTGTCTCACAGATGGATGCATTCTGCGTGTCACAAAGACATTTCAAGGTCATTTCAACATCAGACTGAAACATGTAAAACTGATTATATTTAGGTGTATATCAGCCTAACTTAGAGTTATGACTACATTAATGAGTCTAAAAAACTGATACAGATAGCTTTTTTCTGAAAACGCTGATTCTGATTCTGAGTATAGTAACAAGGATTTTCCAGGCAGTTTCTGTGGAAGTCCACAAATGGAAACATACATTGGTTTCTCTGTAAACAAGGTATTTATATATTTACTAATTATGCTCAACAGGCCTCTTCCAGCATTGGTGCATAACAATGTACTGTTTATTAACATGCATTTTTTTCCTTGTCCCACCAGTGTGAGGACACGATGTTGCATACACAAAAGAACCAAAAAGAAAAATCTGAAAGCTGAGTATTCCTCAATTATTTTTAATTTGCACTTAGAGTTGCAGTATCCTTCTGTCATGGACTTGAACCCCTGGCTGACAGAAACTCTGTGTTCCTAAATTTCTCAAATTTTAGTTCATACTGCACTTTCATTGCTTGTATAACCACATCACAAAAAGACCATCCAGAATTCAGCTCCTCTGCATAGCTAAGTCAAGTTCTTTCCTGATATGCATGGATTTACACTTGGCCCTGTGACTGCAATCTTCTTATCTCTTAGAGCCATTTTCTTCCTGATCCATGTCTCAGATATACTAAACCATTTGACTGTATCACCATGCTTTCTGTGCTATACTTCATAATATCTGTTAAAATACTTCTGCCTTGCATGTTCTTTGATCTCCACTTAATTTGTCACTAGATTCTGTTCCTTCTTCAACTCTGGCTTTCAATTTCAACATCTAATCTTCATCCTGCCTTTTTTCCACCTTTATTTCCAATTGTAAGTTTTAATTAAGTGTATATCAATATTATGCACGGAGGAAAGACTGATTTCCACAGCATATGCATCTATATTATTATTGTACTGGAACATATCAGTGTTTCTTAATAGCTCATATATTACTACAAAGATGGGCAAAGTGATTCTGACAAAGAGCTGTGATCTAAATGTTACGTAGTTTTTACCCCCTTTATGGTATTAACTTCCATGGTCACTAATACATGAAGAATTTTAGACTCCCAGACCCTCACTACACAGCTGATCTTCTACTAAAATAGCTGGCAAGAGGTGAACATGCAGCTGGAAATACACAGTCAGGGTTAACTTTGTTAAGAGTTGTTAACAGAACTGAAAGCTGTTTTGCTGTGACATCCTTCTATGTCGGGATGTATATCCCAAAACCCCCTTGCCCTGTTTATTCTTTTACATCATCTATTCTGTCTGTAACATTTGTTGACATGATTAATGTTAAAAATACTAATGTTTTAACATACCAGTTAATGTTTAACAGACTAATGTTAAAAAATCCACGTTCTCATATATTACAAAAGCCAAACCCTTTGATTTGTAAGTAGAGAGTCAAGGAAGAAGTATCCAAAATAAGCCTTCATTACACTTTGTAGTTACAAGCAAATTAAAATCTTTGGTCTCCCAGTGACTCATCTCTAGTAAACGTAGTTTTTTCC
This sequence comes from Syrrhaptes paradoxus, assembly GCA_013400615.1. Taxonomy (NCBI): domain Eukaryota; kingdom Metazoa; phylum Chordata; class Aves; order Pterocliformes; family Pteroclidae; genus Syrrhaptes; species Syrrhaptes paradoxus. The sequence goes on from VZTO01008586.1 coordinate 7,342, forward strand.
TCTTAAGGATTTGCAGTTGTCTAAATTATAAAATCTGTAGGAAAAGGAAAGTCTATAGAGGAATGTTATTAAACATAATGTAGGCAAAGATCTTCAGTACATGTAACTCTGTAATTCAACTGTATAAAATTAAATTTCATTATTTATAAGCACACTGTTTTCTGTTTGTAAATCCTTTGGAGAGTCTGCTGTAGTGAGGACCAGATAAGCAGAAGCTTCTCTTAAGGCTACAGATTGCCTTCTTACAGTCACAATGAACAGCTATCACTTAGAATCAATAACGAATTGCAATACAAAAGCAGCTACTGCACAAGTAGGAGCAGGCAAATGGGCTGTTTTTATTTAAAAATACATTTATATATTTCTCTGCAAGTATACATAGCTTGTATGCTTCCAGCAGCCCTGGCCATTAATATAAGTTCAAGCAGTCCAGCAGCAGCAGGCACCTCTCCAGGAGTCTAGTGGGTTTCCAAATACCCTCAGTTTGGAGGTATTCCACATTTTTGAAGCAGTCTGGTTTAACACTAATCTATAATGAAAAGAAAATCCCTTACAACTGCATAATCCACTTGATCCCCTGGGTTCCTTGCAATGTAAAACATAGTTTATTGAGTGAATTCCATAGCCCCATGGAAGGTTATACTCCATCCTGACATATGCTTGATAAAAAGCAGAGCTTATCTTTACTGGAGTGACTGCCATGATTTTACTCAGGGGCATATATATTTTGACAAAATCTTGTTTCAGAGTACCAGACACTTCTGTGTTAAGAATGACATCATTTATTCTACTCAGAGATTAAGACAAGGCACAACATTTTGTAACAGGCAATGGTTACAGACTGATTTGTGAAGGGGCCATAGAGTATAGATTTTCGTTATTAAAAAGCTCTGCAGAAATAGGTATCTTCTTAGACTAACATTTAGTACCTTGTCACTTGCATACATGAGAAATTTATTCTATCAAATAGCCAATTTGATAAACATACTACTATGTTTTGGAAAAAATACTTATTTTTTGTCACTTGAAATTCCTGCAGCAGCACTTTTCATCAGATTTCAAGGGAGTCAGAATTAAAAGGAAGGAAATGTTACAACTCACAAAACCTGAACTTATTCTCTCTAGTTCCATACACAAAGCAACATCATCACACAGAAAACTTAAAAAGAGAAAACATTTGATTACAGCTACTGAACCCAATACTCAAGCATTTTCCATAAGGCGATAAACCTAATGAAAAGGCAATGTTAGCATGCACACAGAGGTCTGAAAGTATTAAAAAACCTTGTTTACTAGAGGTAGATGAGAAAAAAATCTACTAGCTTACAAATTTCTACAGGTTCTACTTATTCTAACATATCATTTAAAAATGAAATTTCTCAATTTTTGAATAGTGACTGTGATTAAATAAAAAAATTCATTCTCAACTTTTGTTTGTCATTATTCTCATATCAAAAGTCAAATAAATGTTCCATTTTGAAAGTATAATTTAGATTAACAGTATATAGGTTGATAACAATATGCAGTCAGAACTGATGTGTTTTCAAAGTGTTTTCACTTCAGAAGGAACATGACTTTTTGTCATAATGCCACTATGACAGTACAGTTTTCACCAAATCTGAAATATATGCAGAGTAACTAAATGGTAACATGTATCAAAGAAATACTGCTAAATTATTCTTATTTTTCTCTAGTTAAGCATGAAGCATACATATTCTAGCTGCATGTGTGTGCATTTTATCACATTTAGCCACCCAGAGAAGCAGACACCTTAACACCAAGTTTTTCTTTTTGAAAATCCATTTAAGTTCTCCAAGTTCAAATATTTGAATTTAGGAACTGAGAAGAAAGTTGCACAAAATACATGGAAATACATAGAGTACCATAACAGTTTTCATATTGTTTCATATGATAGAGATATTTGTTCTTTTAAATGTAACATCATCAGTGTCCCAGTTCACTAACAATTAATTACACTAATAAATTAAGGTAAAAATGAGATTTTTATCTTGTTTTTCCTGTGATATAGGATATAAAAACATACTTTAGATATTAATATTTTGTTGCCATTCTTTTCCATATGTACATGCCTTTGCAGTCCCTCAGAACACAGGATATGTGACAAAAACCTTCCCATATTTTTGTTACTTAATTTATTAGGTATCATTGTCTTCTGTTTTATAAACTCCACTTTTAGGACACAATGAAAAAATGCAAGTCATATTAGTTATCAGTCCTTGGTAGGAATAAGGAGAGAAATGGATTTTGTTTTGTTTTCTTTTTCCTACCTGATAGATGGTTTATGAAGAATGCCAAAGTCATATTTGTTAGACATAAGGCAAGTGACACTAGTTTAGGAGTTGAAATTTAAGTAATGTCTTTATTGAAAACTTCTGAACATAAAATAAGCCCAAGGGTGTAACATAAGGGGAATAATAAAGCATATATTCACATCAAGTTGTATGATTGTATTTCCTACTGTTTTGCATTATTGGTTCACTGTAGCTGAAACACTGCACAAATTCATTTAAGAGGAGTATTCATTGATGTATTTTATTCACCTTTTGTGTGATACACAAATGTCACCATTACCTTCTATCTGCTTTCGTGTTACCTAGACTTTCTCTTGAGCTGTAAGGTTTCCCAAGTGAAAAAAGTTTTCTGCCTCCAGTTGATACTGAGGATGTCATTCCCTGATGACAGGCATTTCACAGAAATCACAGTTGTCAACATTAAAAACTAGAATACTTTGGAGACACTTTGGTGAAGATTATTTCTTCACAAAGATCTGACACGTCCTTTAAGGGCTCAAAAAAGTAACTACTGGGCCCCCCTAATGCCTACAGAGGTAAGTGAACATCTTTTCTGTGACCTCAAAAGTCTCTGAGAATGAGGTCCATGAATAGTCTGACTAATCAAAGTTAGTAATTCATCTATGCAGGCTGTACTGCTTTTCTAAATGTGAAGTTTTTGCCAGACATGACACAAATTTACACTGAACAGAACTTAATATACAGCAAAACAACAGAACATGAGACCAAGAACCACAGACACCAGGATAGTTGTAGCACCATCCTTTCTCAAGTTCTCACCAAATGAACTCCTTGACTGTCATATTTGTTTTCTTACAAAGGGAAATTCCACACTTGCCCCCACTCTCAGGCCAGCACCAGGACAGGACCTTCAGCAAATCTCCCCCAACTAACTTAGTAGCTCCAACAACAACCTCAAGGGGCTCCATATTTAGACCTTAAAGAGCTACTGATTTCTGCTTTGTTTCTTTTGGCTTAGTGTTCTTTTTGTTTGTTTGGTTTGTTTGTTTTTGGGTTTTTTTTCACTGCAAAGACACAAGAAGAATGCAAGACAAGATGAAAGATAGACAAAAATTACAAGAGTAGGTTCAGAGTCTTGTGTGCGTGTTTCCTAAGTATGCATTCTTTATCTTTAGTTCAGGTGCATCTGATTTATACCTTACCTCTGAGATAGAGAGCAATGGACTGCACTATTTGAAATATATTCTTTGTAAGTGTAGCTAACTAGTCTGTGAGCATTTTTTCCAGTAATGATGTTTCCTTACTCAGCCAAACTTTTTCCCTTTTGTTACACTTCAGAGACATTAAATCTTTTCTGATACCTGGTTGAAGACAGGTAACTCTTCCAGCCAATTCCTGACCTACCTATTTGTATTTGAAGTTCTTCTTAAGCTTTCCAGTCTCCTTTAATTTAATTCTATGCATTGCTGCCTACTTCAATGCAGAATTGAGAGCATAAACAATCGTATTCTTAAATATTTTCCAACCTTGTCCCAAACAGATTTATATGTACAAAGATGAATTATTTTCTCTTATTATGAGTAGACATAGGGAGCATCTCATAAAGTAAAAAGATAGATGTAAAAGTTAAATTTGGTAGTACTGTGGTAGGTAGAGGAGCTACCAACAAAATCTTGAAGTCCGAACGCTATAATTACAAGGAATGAATAAAATTTAGATTATTAGTTGTTTCAGTAGGACAGGAATGATAGTCTATAGGGAGACAAGGAAAATCCAAATGTGGTGTATAAACTTCTGATAGGAAAAAGTCTGATTTCTGGTCCNATATACATATCTGTTATAAACAACTTTTAAAAAACCAAGGCAAAATAGTTGTTTCCTGTCCTGTCCTTCTCTGCCCCAAAGACTCAGAAACAAAAAAAATAGTTTGCTAGGAAAATGTAGATGTGGTTCCTTGTCAGATTTGTATAATGACAAAAAAATTAATTTATTGCCCATTAAAACAGATTTAGGCAGTGAGAAACAGAGATAAAAATTGTGCTTTCCCCTGACCCATGGCACCCTCTTTCACAGGCTCACCTTCACCCCTTGATCCCTAACTCCTCTACCTCCTCCCCTGAGGGGCACAGGGGGATGGGGAATGGGGGACTTTGGTCAGGCCATAACGNGTATACATATCTGTTACAAACAACTTTTAAAAAAACAAAGCAAAACAGTTGTTTCCTGTCCTGTTCTTCTCTGCCCCAGAGACTCAGAAACAAAAAAAAAAATAGTTTGCTAGGAAAATGTAGATGTGGTTCCTTGTCAGATTTGTATAATGACAAAAAAAATTAATTTATTGCCCATTAAAACAGATTTAGGTAGTGAGAAACAGAGATAAAAATTGTGCTTTCCCCTGACCCATGGCACCCTCTTTCACAGGCTCACCTTCACCCCTTGATCCCTAACTCCTCTACCTCCTCCCCTGAGGGGCACAGGGGGATGGGGAATGGGGGACTTTGGTCAGGCCATAACGGCTCCTCTCTGCTGCTCATCCACCTAAAACTTCTCCCTGCTCTGAGCAGCTGGATCCAGCAGCATGGCAATGCACCTGTCTGAGCATTGTACCCACACAGCAATGGAGCTTGCTTTAGAGACTGATGAATTCAGATCTTTTCCACTGCTTTCAGTGTGCTTTGCCTGCTACTTCTTGATCCTTCACATAATACCTTCCTCCGGAGAAACCACAAATTTGGGGATTTTTGCTGCTCAGCTACTGTGTATTTAAAGAGAGAGATATGCACAAACTGTGCAAACAGAAATGCTCAAATTATTAGCATTTTTTCTACATTATTATTTTACAGAATTTTCTCTCAATCGTAATATTTTTTTTCTTCATCTCCTGGCCTTTCAAATTATTTTTTTCATTTCTGCTCATGTTTTTTTGATGATTTTTGAATCCAGCAATATTATGCCTTTAAGCTGAGTTTGCTTTAGTTTCTTCTGGTATTGAAACATATTAAGATTTCATTACCATTTTTCCTTTTGCTTTTCATGCTATTTGAACCATTAATAATTTAACTTTTTCAAAATATGACCTAGTTTCCTAATATAGACAAGCCTATAACATTAGCTATCCATGAAGAAAAATAAGTCAATTCTGTTAAGCAAATAGCAAATGAAAAAGAGGACTGAGTTCCTCCGCAATATGACTTACATTTCTAGCAAGTTGTAAAAAGATACAGTATTATTCCCTCTCATGTGTCCATTATTAGAAGAGACTTTATAAAGGGCAGGTTTGCCTGAGCTGTCTACCAACATTCTTTGGAGAAGCCAGCAACCACATAGATAAGCAACACTGCAATCCATCCAAAGGGCACCTCTTTTTACAAAATATCTACAGTATATATTTCTGTATCATTGACATCTAGTGTCTCCAGGACATTTTAAACAACCATGTCATGCTCCCTCTACAGGTTATGTACCTTATAAGTTTAAAATTGACCCTTGCGATTAAAGTAATTTTAGCTAGTCTTCTTTTTACCCTTCCTTTCCACGTGTACATATATTGATACTATTTTATTTTGGTCATTCACACCAGTCATTCCAGGACAGGGCTATCTGTATTTTAAATTTTGTTAATTGTCATTGCTAAAGAGATGTGAATCAGTGCTAGTCACAACAAAAGCTTATTAGACAGCTGGTCATGAAAACTCAAGAGGATGATACAAAAGGCTGAGGAGAGGGGGAGGGGGAGAAAGAGAGGGATTAATCTTAAATTATTTAAGCTAAGTCTTAAGACAAGAACCAACCAATTCAAAAGACAGGATTTCAGTATTACCATATGTGTTGATCAAATACAGTTCAACTATAAGCAAGAAAAGCAATTAGTTTTAGGAGTTACTAGAAATAGAAGAGGAAAACTGGAACAGACATAAATACTAGGCAATGATGTGCCTATATTTTGAATATTGCCGTTACAATCCTCAGCATCAAAATAAGATAATAAAAGGGTTTTTTTGATTATAGTTTATTTATATATAAAGAAAAGATTTGACTGAATTGTTATCTGGCCACTTACCCTGAAATCATCATTAACGAGGTAATACTACTACCTAGTGTTGTTAAGTTGCATGTTTCCTGACCTAGCCCAAGTCAAGTGAAAACACACTGTCTGAAGTAAGTCTTTTGAAATGCTGTTTTGAGTATGGCCAACTGCCAGGTGATATGCAGCAATGATTCCTGCATAAATTTCTGGGTCTCGTGGCAATAAATACAGGGATGAAACTTAGGAGATCCTCTACCACTGCCTGCTGGAAGCTGGGAAGTTGTAAAAAAGGATGAGACACTAACCTCTTGCAGTTACTGTACTTTTCATTCTAAACTCCTTATTTGCCAGTGTTAGAAAACAGAATTCATTCACAATCTTTCTTACATCAGTATAATTTTATGGAATTACTGAAATCAGGAAGTTTAAATAGGGCTCATACAAGATTCTTAAAGTCTTAATAACAATTTTCTTCTATAGATCACTTAAAGAAAACAGGAACACATCTTAAGAGAATGTAATGGTATTTCGGTTAACTGCATAGCCACACTGACATAAGCTCTTCTTTAAAGGTCAAAAATAGTCAGTAAAAGCTTTGTTGACATGCATGATGTTGATGTTCTAAAGAGGCTTTACTAATATCAGGTGGCCACAAATTAGCTTGGAAATTGCAGGTGGGTGGAGGGAGGGAATGTAAACATCTGAATACCACTTCTTGAGTAGAACAGAAATGGGAGGGCATAGAAGGGTAAGCATATTTTTCAGCTGGATTATGGAATAATTGTTTTCTTATATGGCTGCCAGTCCCATATAATTGAAGTTTAAAATTAAAACACTGGGGTAAAATAATAAGAGAGACACAAAGGGTATGCAAAAATGATGGAAATAACCTCTGTATAGGAAACCAGTGAAAACTTACATCTTTGGAAGTGTTACAAGTCTCAGGGCTTTTTGTTACTATAACTTCTTGCAGAAAGTGAGAAGGATCATGCTGATACTAAGGAAAGAGGACAAGTGACTGGAAGTCATTTTAGACTCCATATCCTTAAGATGTCAATGACTACAATCAGATGAAATATTTCAAAGCTAACTATGCTAAATTTATTATTGTAGGTTGAAATATATTCAATGGTTAGCCTAAGGCTCTCTACACTGGACTATAGCCAAAAAAGGAGAGAGAGAATTAGTACAGCAGTTGTGCTAGAGGTATCCCCCTAATCCTAACAAATTGCTTCCTATCTGTTCAAAATTAGCCAATACAAAAAAGGATGGGGTACACTGTCTCACCTTACCTCACTTCAAAGATTACACTAGGAACAAAGATGTGCCAAACAGGGCAGTGATGCAGAGTTTTAGAACTCTGCAATTTTTACCACCTGTAGTTTCATCCTTTTGTTTCACTTATATTCCAAGACCTAGACACACAACCGACATTACTTCATGTTGTTATCAAATAAAAGTTCAACATTTGTCAAAATGTTCAACATTTTATGGAATTAAGCTCTGTATTTATAATAAATGTCTCCAGTTATACACTCCTAATATAACCATACTCCAAAATTTTCTTGAAGCATGTTCACAGTAATGCATTTTCTCCTGGAAACACTGATAAATTAAATCTGAGGCTGGAAACAGAAATTACATTAATCCATCTTGTAGTTTACAGTAATGTAAATCTCCTAACCTCCTCATTTATATTGCTACAAATGTCTCATTAATCTGTTATGCCCTGAATTTTTGTTCTTTATACTGCATAAGAGAAATGGAATAGATAAACTATGTGCAGCGTATCAAGAGGAAGGAGCAAATTATAGTTTTGACACTTACTAAGTGATTTCCACATTTTCCTTCTATGTATTTCTACTGCAAGTTATCACTTAGGCACTAACACTTCCATTAAACTTTCAAATGGGCTTTATCTCTGTATAGAACTTGTGGAAATGAAACAAATCATCTGTTACTTTGTTCAGATTGTTGCAACAAAGTGCTGTCCCCTGTTTTATACTGGTATTTTAAATTCTGGAAGAAGGAACTTCTCCAGAATGCTTGTATTCTCCCTAACACTGTGATCATGGGACTGCTGCAGACAATAAATATGTACTTATGAAAATTTATCTAGGTAATATCAAGAATTATAAGAGATCTTGATTACTAAACAACTAGAAAGGTTATTAGACTTTGCACTGATTTTTTTTGTCATTTACTCTCTGATTAGCAAATGTCAAAATAACCATGTCATGTGCCTGTGAGGCTATTATCCCACACCTGCCTGTTTTGAACTCTTCAGTGTTTCTTTTGAAGTGGTGCGGGCCAATATCAGGTACAAGACGTGGATTAGCTACAAATGGATCTGGCAGTGACTATGTTCATATTAAGATATTGTTAAAGGCATGAAATTTTGGAGCACAGTACTAAGGGAATACTTAGTGTTCCTTCACTACAAAGATATGAAAGATATAAGTTGGAAAAATGGTTTTTTAAAAAATATATTACAATGCTGGGATAACAAGTCTGATTCCATTGCACCACAATAGTTTAGAACAGATAATCCCATAAGAAACTATTATACTACCTGTTACAGACTTTGTCGTCTTAAAATGCAATTATCTCCAAACGATGCAACTACACTGCATGTAGCCGAGAGACATAAACTGAAATTGCAACCAAGTGTTTGGAAGGAGCTGAAGGCCAGTATAAAGAAAATAACCTTTAACTATTAACAGTATCTGAACCTTCCTGCTCAGTTTATTACTGGTTGCTAGTTCACAAGGGCAATTAATGCATTCCAGGTAACTACTGGCAGGAAAGATTAAGATGGATAATCAGCTCCTACACAAGTATAGAAAAAACTTCAGGAAGCACATCTGGACATGAAGACCACTCATCTGTCCACAGTTCTGTACAGAAAGGGGTGCTAGGCAAGAATGCACAAAAACTAGTGCGACCAGGCACAAACTTATTCCTGGATTAAGGGACAACATTACTGGCCCCAGAACATGGAAGCTTCAGCTAAAGCAGCAGGAGCTCGCACCTCCAATGCTCCCAGCAAAACTGGTAGTGTACTGACCAATTTCTAGTACCACTGATTAGGACTGCCTGACGAGAGTTGTAATTACACTTTAGGTTTCTAGAATTTAATCCATAACAATCCATGTCAAGTTTCTGCCTTCTGCTGAATTTTTGTAATGTGTAACCATCCTAGCCATTTTTTGAGAACAGAACCTAGAGAAATGATCTTGCTATAGCAAATGAAATACTTTTATTGATTTTTTTTCCTGAATCAGTCCATATTCATTAGCCCAACATTTCATCTGTCTGTGATCCAGGGCCTACATCTGATGCATCAAACAGCAAACCTTGGAACAGGTTTACCACTAAAACATTTAGGTTTCAAAAAAGATAACATAAGTAAGCACATGTAAGAGTCATGCAAGATAAGAAAACTAAAACAGAGATGAGGTAGCTAAGGTAATAAGAGCTCAATGATTCAAGAGGAAAACTACAGCTATGAAAGTGCAGACAATGGCAAAAATGAAAATACAAACCAGGAAACTGAACCATAGTAAAACAGCAATGCTGAGCATCGATTGACATTGACCACTGGCCCTTTCCATGGACCAATACAGGCCGATGCCTCCTCAGTCTAAGACTGACTGGCTAGCAGTGACTCATTGTGAGCTTATTAATGGCCATGTTAAATTAAGTCCTAGCAACTCGTTAGTTCTATCTGCTCTCTGTGTATTAGCCAATAAATAATTGCTTGAACTATTCAGTTGTGTATGTCCTTTTTACAGAATTTCTTTTACATGGTTAAAGTTGCCAAATTCAAAACAACCTAAAGAGTGGAGATTACACTACAGTAGACTCATGCTTGGGAATAAGCTCACAAAATTGGAAAATATGGCATTTTTCCATCAGAGGTGTCTTCCTATATTTCCTACTTCTAATAAGAAGTAATGGGCACATTTTAAACACAAAAACTTCCAACAATGTTTAGATTTCTCTCTATGAATGCTGGAAACCACACCTTCTGTATCCGAGTTTTAGGAAGGTTTGTATGAAGCAAGGAATAAGGAGGAAAGAAAAAGTGGAAAAATCTTGTTGTTCTGGCAGTCCTATGCTCCTCTAAATCAGAGAGTGCATTGCAATGTTAACAGTTTTAAAAGGAACTCGATTATCTTAGTGCACTTCTCTGCCATATTATTATTGTCCCTTATTAAAGTCTCCCACATTACATTATTGCTGGTCATGCAGAAAATTACTTTGCTGCAGGAAACAAAACCGTCCAATACAATCACTTCTGTCCTATAGATGAAAGAAAATTAGTTTAATCACACTGCAAAATCTTGTAAGGGAAGTACTTTGTTTGCTAAACTGAGTTGTGAAGACAAAGAAGAGGACTTAGTCCTTGTGACTCTCATGCACCTTTCACTAGTTTCTTGAAACTGGGAAGAGATCTCCCAGGTCCCTTTGAAATTGTTTCTTTAGCGTGATCTGAATCAAATAGAAAACAAACATTTATAAACAGCAGAACTATGAAAACACTTTTAAAAAGTTATTACAATGATCCCATTGACAACATGTATTTTTAATATTTTCATTCATGCTTGGTTTTTTTTCCAGAATTTCATGTGTTGACAGTATAGACAAATTTGGTCAAAATTAGACTTGTTTATTTTATCCAAGAGAAAGTAATTTTTATGATGTCAAGGCTGAATTTTCAACTTATGCTTATCTTATTCCACCTTAATACTGAGGCTGAAATTCTCCATGTGTCTTTCCCCGCTCCACTCGGAACCACTTCACAGACTGGATAAGAGTTTGGTTGGATATAAGGAAGCACTAGTAAACGAAGATCCCGTATGTTCTACAATAAATGTCTGATTTGGGCACACATATTAGAGCTGTGAAATGGTCAAACAAACTATGTACCAAGGGAGGTTGCTTCACAAGGGAGGATGAGCTAGGAGCAGATGCTCACAGCAGCAGCAGTGCCCTTTCTGACAGGGTGCAGACTGGCAGGACCAAAGCAGGGCTGGGCTGGGGATGGCAATCCATCCACAGTCCCAAGGCAAGGAAGGGGATGAGTTAGGGCTGGGGTCCATCAGTGAAGTTTGCTCGGAAACAGCAGACTGTGCACAGAACACCCACAACTCAGCTCAGGCCAGGTTGGTGTGCCTCAGCCTGACAGGCCTGAGCCCAAACATCGTTCCTGGACAAACAGGCAGAGAATACCTAGGTGGAGGCAAAGAATGCTGCCCTAAGTGATTCTGGCCATGGCCATTAAGGCCTATTGGCACAACCCAGACCATGACACCACCACAGTGAGCTGACTATGATGGATGTGATGGAACTGAGATCTCACATGGACAATTCTCAGAGTATGCTTTCTCCAGCCAATTTTGGTTTACGAACCATGAGGGCAATGCTGCAGGACTTTTCCCATTTAATGTCTTTATCAGTGCCCTGGAAGAAGTGTCAGAGCTCACTTTCAAAGTTTACAGATGACACCAAATCCAGGGGAGCCAGTCAAAAATTCTCAAGTGAACGGATACTGTTCACAGGTACCTAGTCAAGCTGTAGGAACAGGCCAACAAAAAATTAAGGAAATTCAGCAAGCACAAATGCCAAGTGCTGCCCCTGGGCAGGAGGCATCAATGCAAGGACACAGGCTGGCGTCTGCTTGTGTGAGAGAAGCTCACAAAACACCTAAGACTCTTGTGGGTTTGTTTTGTTATTGTTTTTATCCAAATAGCTTGGTCTAAGGCTACTTAATTAAAAATAAGTAGATCAGCTGCCTGCTGATGGATGAAAAACTCTAATGTATCCTAAGTGGATTAATGAATATACATTACAGTCTTAGCTAGTACAAAACCATTAGCTTCAGTGAACAATCAACACATCTCCTACCCTCTGATAATATAGTGGATTTCTCAACTCTTGTTATGAACTCCACTGAAGAAAACACAAATGTTCCTTCAGGAAGGATTTGGAAGGAATTTCAGATTTTATACTTTCTGTATCTCTAACTTATACCTTGTCTCAGCACTTTCAGTCTTTGTGTCCATTCCTGCTAACTAATGGAAAATCACTGGTGGATGATGGGTTGACTGCACAGAGATGATATGTGAGTGAAAAAGGAAAAAGTTATCAACATACTTTGACTCACTGACAGAGCTAATTTGCATCAAACTGCCTTTTAGATGTACTATTGCTACTTCCAAAGGTACATACTCCAAGGGTGAGACCATTAAATAGATTATGCAAAGGTAAGTTTCACTAACCCCCTCTAAGACATTTAAGTATTAGATTGGTAATAAAATCTAATAATAAAGTGTACTTTAAAGGCTTTGAAGACTATTCTTTCAATAAAATTTTAGGGGTTCAATAAAATGTGTCTGCTGCCCCTCAATAAAATACTGCTAGAATTTCTGTATTAGTGCATAATGGTTGAGAAGTTTCTAGCAATTTCAAGGGAAATTTAATATTTGATATGAATATTTTAATGTTAAACCTGGCACATTATTGAAGAGATGGAGAGCAAATTCTTTCTTATTACTAAATAATTGCTTGGTTGATTCCAGTAGAATTTTATTCATTTGCGTTGACTCTAAATGTCATTGTTAATTTATCCTATGCTAGAGGACTAAGCTGTCTGTAAACCAATCTTTTAAAAAATATATCCCATAATTTCATAGCAGGTATTTTTCATCACTTATTTTGTGTTTATATTTGCTATTTAGGGAGAAAGATTATTTACTGAAGGCTCAGTTCTTCTCTCATAGACATACAATATTTTTCCTTCTTACGATGATCAACAAGTGATAGCTTATAATCACACAATGGACAGAGCACTTTCAGCATGGATATTACAGTACCTAGTTATCCATGCTAAAAATCGTGTTCAGGATAGCACAAGTTAATTTAAAAAGTTCTAATAGGAAAATCATATTTCTCACAAATGAGACTCATGAACAGCAAGCATTGTTTTAATTCACAAAACCCAGTATTTTTAAAAAATATAATTTACAATAAACAAATTAATATAAATTGGGATAAGTGCCTTGGTAGGTAACTACTTCTCACCGACTATGATTACCAAAGTTGCAATTCACATTGTATAATTTTGTGATGGAAGTTATAAATCAGTATTATTTTCAATAGAATTAATATTGATTGTACTTGGATGTATTAGCACATTTCTGTAATTACAGTCACTGCTTATACAGTATAGCATGAAATATTGTCAAGCCAAAATACAGCAACTGCTCGCTCACTCTCCTCCCTACCCCCTACCGGGGATGGGCAAGGGAATAAAAGGGGTAAAGGGAAAAGAGACTTGTGGGTTGAGATAAGAAAATTACAACAATATTGAAAATAGCAATGATAATAATAACAATTATAACAGTGCTAATATCTACAAACATACAAATGAGTGATACACAGTGATACTGCTCACCACCTGATGACCAAGGCTCAGCCCATTCCTGGCTAATGATCCTGGAGCAGGGAGAGTCCCAAAACTGCAATCCTGGAAGTGAGATAAGAGCCCGAGTGTCTGAGAGACCAAGATGACCTCAGAGAGGGGTGACCCAGAGGGACACAACCCGGAGGAAGAGAAAGAACTTCCAGACAGACTCTCATCTATATCCTGGGCACGATGTGCATGATATGGAGTAGACCATTGGCCAATTTGAGTCTCAATCCTAAGCCCAAGGTTAAATCCCAGGCTAATAATTGGGGCTGTGCTCCCACTCAGATTCTCCTGTCCTCCAGACACTGGCACAGCAGAGCAGCTGGAGAGTCCTTGACTGTCCTGGCAGCAACTATCAACATCAGTATGTGAGCAGCCTTCTCCTCAGCACAAACCCAAAATATAGCCTCTCACTAGCTACTGTGACAAAAGTTAACTCTGTCCCAGCTGAAGCCAGGACAAAGAGCTAGCTCTTATCAGCAATGACTGGAAACCCACTTTCCATTTTGTGATAGCTCAAATTTTTTGAAAACTTTCCATGACAATGAGGCGAAACACCTAAACTTTCATGTTTTCTACAAATGGAAAACCCTTCCCAGCACACCTTGCCCCCACCCATGAGAAAGAGAAACAAATTTTCCCAATAAAAATATGTTCCTTCTAAGATCAGACAGGTACTGTGTGAAATTGATGTTGATCTTGTCAGTTTGTGAGTGGTCAGCACTGGGCAGCAGCAAGGAATCTAGTAAAAATCATGTTAGTTTTAGGCAGGGAGGGCCACAGCTCTGGGCAAATCTGTTCCTGCAGGCCACGAGTGTGCTGGGCTGGAAGGTTTTCCCGAGTAGTTCTGAAAGCAAGTTTTCCTAGCAATGCTTGAATTGTGGCAGCATGACTTCAGAAACCTGAAACTAGATTTTCAAAACTTGCCTGACAAACTATGTGGTAGACAGTTCTATCAAATTTTCATCAACATCACTGTTTTATTATGACATGCTCTGTATCTGAAAAGCTGTTGTCTAGCTGGGGACAAAGAATACCCGTTCCCTCCACTGGTTAAAATTATTTACACTTAAAAAAAAAAAAGATATTTAGTACTGGTTTGTTAATAAAGGAATCTGAGCTATGCAGAACCCGCAGATATCTTTAAAACATTTCTTATGTAGAAAAGAAAGGTAGAGGGGAAATAAAAAAAGGAATTATTTGTCACTGATTGATCTAAGAACAGGTAAATCTGATGTGTTTTTCCTGTGTCACTGCCTTAGAGAAACCTAAGAACAAGGCCATGGAAAGCAGCTAGTCCGTTACTGGGTTTAACTCTTAACATGTTTCCTTTAAGTATTGATTTTTGGGATTTGCAAAATATATAAATAATTGATCAGTCTCTGAGATGTCTTAACTGTTTTATTCTGAGTGATCAATACGCTTCCTCAATTTTTCAGGTAGAACAGAAAGTCATTGCACAGAAGAGCCTGTATTGAAGAACTCAAAAAGCAGAACAACTTCTAAAAGTCATGATGAAAGAGTAAAACTGTGTCACACTGGAGCAGTTAATTTTTTCACTTAAGTGCACTCAGAAAATTGATCCAGTATGTGATGCTATCTGTTTTCCCATTTAAAATTAAGTACCTCAAGCCGTAGATCATCAGAACTCATTTTCCAGCAAACTAACAAAATGGAGTTTGACAGATTTATTCCTATTAACAATGAAAAGATATTCCACATACAGACCTGAATTGATTTTTATTTGTTTTTCTTACAATAAGAACTAAATCACGTTTTATCTCCTGACTTAACGATATCAGGAGGTTAATGCAGTTTGACAATGTCAAAGAGTTTAACCAACACAATGTAGCATTTCTGGTTCAATCTGAAATTTGTTGTAGCAAATGTGTAAATAATGGAAAAAAATAGCAAGAGATGCAAACAACTTATAGAGGGTGTCATGGGTTAAGTAAAAGAGAGTTAATTTTTTTTTTCCTTCTCTTCATAAATAGCTATCAAGAAGCTGTGTTTTGGATTCCTGCTCAGGAGAAGCTGATAAGACATGATGTTTTGTTCTGCTGCCAAGGTCGGCAGACAAGCAAAGAGACACAGTCTTGCTGGTAGCCTGGGATTTGCTCTTAGGTTAAGATTGAGAACCAGACTGACCAGTTATTCCATCCCATGCACGTCATATCCAGTATATAGGTGAGGACCCTTCCGGGAGAT
>VZTO01008586.1:32596-42647 GCA_013400615.1 Syrrhaptes paradoxus
TAAGGGAGATGCTCCATTCCCTTCATCATCTTTGTGGCTCTGCGATGGCCTCTCTCCAGCAGTTCCCTGTCCCTCTTGAACTGAGGGGCCCAGAACTGGACACAATATTCCAGATGCGGTCTCACCAGGGCAGAGTAGAGGGGGAGGAGAACCTCTCTTGATTATCCAGTCATTTTAAATTCAAATGAGCCCTTAATAGCACAAGAACCTTTCAAACATCCCAGGCAAGACATCCTTTGGTACATCTCATCCAGTCAAGCTCAAACTAACGTTACCTTTTTTGACATTGCACTATATGTTTATTTATTGTGACCTTTTATTTTGTTAACACTTCATTTATCTTAAATACCATATTCTCTCTGTACCTGATGTTGGCCTGTGGTGTTTTGCTATAAATGTTTAGTTTAACTATGCTTAATTCTAAAATACTTATTTTAGATTTTTACCAGAAAATGGGTACTAAACTATATTTAACATTTTGGTGCATGTTTGTCTGTCTGCTAAAACTACTCACAATCCAATATTTAAAAGTTCTTTAAATCCATAAAGTTGTAAACTGTGTCTGTAAGTAAGCACTCATCATATTTCTCCATTCACACAGAAGCCTACACAAAAGTGTGATGCAAGGCAGAAACTCCAGACTGCTGACTTTAACCACTTACCATATACATGACCAGTCCAGGCTGATCCTACGCCTACCTACAGATGCAATATGCCAGAGACGGGAGGACATGAAGGCTATTGGTTCAAAGCAGAATTTCAGTATAATTTCTTGGTACTTCTAAATTATAATTAAGGCCCTGTAGTGTGTAGATTTGTCCCTGATACCAGGAGCCCATGTAAGATTTACGTTGCCATCAGGAGATGGCAGCTCACTGCAGTCTCCTGAAATCTCCAAAAGGCTAAATGAGCATCAGTGGACTGAGAACGCAGATGCTATATCCTACGCAGCTGACATGTAAAGCAAAGTATCTGGGCCATGATATATTTCAAAATAAAACTTTTGAGTCAATGGTCTCCAAAACAGGGAAGTTGGGACAAAATAACTTATTAAACCTACAAGAGTCCACCTTTAATTCTGAAGCAAATTTAGGTGAACAAACCATTTCACTGCTCCCTTTGTTAAGCAGATTTACTTTTCAAAGCTTTCCTCTGGCTGGTAACTTGACAAGACCATTTCATTGCTGACCTGTTCTGATCTTATTAGTTGTAAGCAATTAAAGGACTAATTGAGAATCAGACTGCTTCGTCAATATTCTCATCTTACATTTAAAGAGGTCATTTACCAAAACTATACTCTAACAATTACATTGACAGAATCCTAACACATTAATACAGTACCATAATCTAAATAACTGCTCCACAACAGAATTTGTGGGAAGTCAAAAATATATGCTTATATATACATGTGTAGACAGACTTAGGAGCACACATAGCAGTGCACCCACTATAGCCCCAAGATATTTCACGAATTCAGCCTACATGAAGAAAGATGGAAATCATTGTTTCAGTAAGATCCAGATATGAGGAAATATCTTTTGTCTTACAGAAGACACAGAACTGTATTAGAAATTGACACAATTTGTTTAGTCAAAATGACACTTCTTCCTTTCAGTCTGATTTAGCTTGATTTAGAACAAATAGAAATATTATTAAACCACTGCCCAATAAATAATAAATTAAGAGAAGCAGAAGGAAGGAAGGGATTCCTTATCTATGGCACTTGAGGTATTAAGAGTTTCATTACAAACAGTTACTTGAATTTAGAGTAAAACCATTACCCAACGAGAAAAAGAGACTATGACTAGCTGCTCTGGTTATCAAATACTACTTGCAGAAAGTGTTAGGAAGCTTAGAAACTTTACATGTTGAAAGAAAATACTACAATACTGGAGCTTTCTTAAGACAAGGCACATCTTGCTCTTTGCCTTAATTACCTGCAGGGATTTTCTCATATCTAATCACACAGTCCTTGTGACAAAAGCTGATTTTTGATCATCTGAATTTTGCTCTTAGGCTGAGACTCCTGAAAGAGGGAAGATAGTGCCTGTTTGCAACCCCTTCTGTGTAGTAATCATACTAAAATACCAACAGATTTTTTCTGTAATGGAAATATGGTGTGTGAGACCTTAGTATCTGGTGAACCTTGGCAGAAAGATAACTCTGAACATGTTCAATATTTTGTCTACCTACAGGCCCCAAACAACATTACCTACTATTATCAGTGAATGTCATTAGGCAATGCAGAAACATGAATAAAATTTTCTGCAAAGAGGTTGCACTTTAGAGCATTAGACTGAAGAGGAATAAAAGACAGCAGTACAAGCAATCAGGCAGTAAGAACTAAGGGTTATGTTTTTCTGAAATGATCAGCACTGATTTGTCACTGTTAATCAATGTGGTATCTGGATTTACAATATATTAATCTGACAGTACATTCACCTTAATTGAGAGGTCCCAAAAATCTACTTTTTAAACAATAAGCCAGACTATCATGAAGCTGAGTTGATATTAAAGGCTACATGATCTTTACCGTCTTTCCTTAGGATGTGTATTTCCTAAAGGTAAATAATCTCCATATTCTGCAGTTATGAAAAGACCACTGTTGAGCTAAACATATGCAGCAACAAGAAAACAGTAGGTTGCTCTCAAATGTAACAATCAAATAAAAGGAAATTAAAAAAAATCCATTTTCAGAAGAAAAAAAAATATGTTGCTAAGCCTTTTCAAGATTTCCTAAGAATTGCTGAAGCAAGGCAAAGAAAACATACTCTGTCAGCACCAACAGCCTAGGCTTAGAGACAGCATTGGAATATCACTTCTGGAGCAAATTTTTCCAGCTATAGCACCTTCGGTCCTTCTTGAAGTAATATCTTTAATATGTCTGATGGTCTAAATCAACAGTGGTAGCATGTGTTGTACTTAAACATAATTTCTGGAAAAATCTTTTTAAAAGTCAGTTTAAGTGCATAACAGACTAACTACTTCTGCAGATATTAAAAAATATCTTTGATCTACATAATATGAGAAGTCATATGTTGCTTTGTGTAAACTTGAAGGACCTACATAAGCTTTGAATATATAGTTTTTACTGAACCTGCTATATAAAATAATAAATGAAGAATTACAGCTCCCAAAGACAGAAGTGTGTGAAATTAATATCTATTTTGTGCTTTATTCTGGAGATAACGTTTTTAGTTACAGGTGGGCACTTCAACTGCTTTATCACAGCAGTGTCAGGATTTGGGGGTTTTTTTTGTCAATTTCACAAAAATAATATTTCTCATACTACTTTTTCTCTGACCTAAGTGTTTCTTTTAATTTAGACTTCTTTGATGTTACAAAGTCAAATTTAAGTTGAAATACTTTGAATTTAAAGGCAAAATATCTTGGTGAAACAACGGAAAACCACCAGCAAACTTGGTACAATTTTGTTTCAATGGATTTTCTGCTAGCTAGCCGTTAAAATAAAAATTATCAAAACTAGACAAAGGTTCAATTAATAATTTTATCTACAAGACTAGTTCATTTGATATGCTAATTCTATTAACTGTTCTTGCATCTATCTACTGTAATTATGAACACAGTTATTTGTATGACTTTAATTCCATGAATGAACCATTCTTGTTACTATTTTTAATATTAGTCCAGAAGCCTATATTCCCCTTTCCCCCTGTAATGATCATTATTGATGAGCTAGTACCATTGATTTTTCCTTATCAGAAATTCAGCAGATTCTTCATTGTTCTTTTTATGCTACATACCATCTTCCTATGTTCATAACCCTCATAATTGCCAAGCTAGAATTTGTATCTTCCAAAGTTTGAATTATATCTAGTGCCTTGTATCACTAAACTTAGATAGAAAGATTTGAAGTTTAGATGATGGGATTCAGCAGGAATAACTAAATACTGTCAAATAATTTTGGAAGGTTACTTTATATATAGGTATAGAGAGAGAGATACAGATGGGGTACATGTATAGATCTTCCTTTACATGTGTACATAGAGACAAATGAACAAAAGACAACCATATTATTCAGGTGATTAGAAGTGCAGCTCCACCTTCAAGATAAGAAACATCCTTAAATATCTTCACTCAGTAACAATAATTTTATAATCCCTCCCCAAAAAGGAAGATATGAGATGATCACTATTTAGGGACTAAGAGCACTAAGTTCTTACAACAGTAACTCAAGAATGTTATTACCTTAAGGCAGGTACTAGCTCTGTGCAGTCCCTTCAGTGCTTAGTACACACCTTCATTTTGTGGCAAGGAAAGCTGTCAAACAAGTGTCATTCAGCTATTGAGCGACAGTGATCTCACTGCAGCACATACTTCACTGCTGTTTTTTCCAATAAGAAGAGATATTGAGACTGCTTGGTGGGGTCAGACTACCATATATAAACATATCTAAAAAAAATTCAAATATTGGTTTGAAAACTATGTTGAACTCCATCCTTGACTAAATCACATAATCACATCAAGGGAGAAAAAAAGTCTCTTCCCTATTTCTCAACAAAAATATAAACAGTTGTTGCTCCTCCAAGGTTACACGATTTCAGAATTTCTTTATTCTTATAAAAATACATAACAGCACAGTTGTTACTTTACCCTGAAGTGATGTCAGGGGAATATTATGACAATATTTACACAAACCTTTACTAGACAGAACAGCTCCCTTTGGTGGTTTCTTTCCCTTTTGAACATTTGAACAATAAAGTTTTTCTTGCAAAAAGGATCATATCGTGAAATTCAAGCTTGTACAACTTCTACAAGGTATCCATGTCATCCCAGCAAAGTTGCAGCAAGGCAGCTGCAATCACTTAATCCTTGTTTTACATACAATTGGCTTTTGGTGAAAAGATTTATTTCAAGTTGTTGAATGCTTTAGGTCCTAAACTTTATCCAAATTATCTACTTTTAGGAAGTGTAGATGTAATTTTAAGATTCCTTTTCAAAGTCCCTGATGGGCAAATTTCCCAAGTTTTAAGGCCTTTTTTTTTTTTTTTGCCATGCCTTGAAAGCATGATTCCCAACCAAAAAGGCACAGTTATACCCTATGCAGTTACACAGTTTCAGGTGGTTACTGATGCTGTCTGGAAGCTGAACCTTGGGCCCTCCCATGATCCTGCTTCTCCCAAGAGCATGGGCTCCTCCACCCAGGCCTCTCTGCCAGGGTATCCCCAGCAAAGCCCTCTCGAACACCAAATATTGCAAAGACCTCTGAACTCACCAGCTCCAGGCTCTCTGAACCTCCCTTGGTGCCATGGGCCATCGCTCTGTCCAGCACTGTCCAGCCATGCCCTGTCCCAGAGATGTGGGGTAGGCTGCAGAACGCCCTAAGTGAAGAATAAATTGATAAAACAGGTGTAATCTGCCACTAGACCAAAGCTAAAAGGGCTGTCTGTAGCTCACTGTCTGAGCACCAGTGGGATGAGAGCTGGGAGGTGGATCAAGTAGCTTCTATGTTATCTGCTCATCCTTTTGCATTAGTGCTCTTGTGCCACTAACATGATTTGTAAGTAATAATGCTTGTCAAAAGAAAATTACTGTTGTCTCTGGCCATGCATAACTTGCCCAAATTAAACACACACTCTGCACGAGGGAGGCTGTCACCTCTGCTGCACCTCATTAGGCAACCTGAATTCATAAAATCTTAAATATTGTTGTGCCTGAGCTTTCCCCAACAGCAAAATCCAAGTCACAAAATTACTCTAATTATCCTCTTGCAGTTGGGTTATTTTTTAGTGGGAGTATGTTTCAGAACTCTCCCAGTGTCACTGCATGGGGCCTCCTTGGGAATGCCTTGCTGTGGAGGCATGGGGCACAGCACTGCCTTGGCTCCCACCCCATGAGAGCTGCAAGCCTGGTCTGGCTTTGAACATCTCATGGAGCTGCTATGCACGTTCACTGCCTTACCTCTGGAGATATCAGTTTTGTTGAATTTGAACAACACATCAAGTGCCAGACCAGTTACAAAGTGTTCTGGTGAAGGTAGGGTAGCAATAATGCCTATGGTAATTTCTCCATGATTATGGAAACAATTGTCTTTGTACAGTACACACATATATATATTTTTAATCCTCAGTCTATCTCAAAAAAACAGTATAATTTCAATTTAAAAATCTTACTTTAAAAAAAAAAGTCTTTCAATTGTGCAAACATTCCAAAATGAAACTGTCAGCACAAACCCCACTAAATTAAAGATATGGTTATAAAATCTAAAAACTAAACTTATAATAAGAAACCATGGAAGCACATGCGCATATAAAATACACCTAGTGAGAATTCTCATAACTAAATACGCCAAAGAAATAAGTCATGACACTGCTCTGTGGAGACATTAATCAAACAAAATATTTAGAATGGTCACTTTTTTCTTTCATAAAGTAGTTGTAACAGAAAATAAAGGTAAGGAAAATTCACTTTTCCAAAATAACTAGTGTGTCCATAAAAGCATCAATCTTACTGTAGCATACTAACCTCAGCACACATTAAATATACTGTATAATCGTATTCAATGTCACTTTACAACAGCATAAATCAACTCTTCTTTGAAAAATCCTCTCTACACTACTTACTGATGATTTGGAAGTAAACATTTAGAGAAAACAATTACCTCAACCTTAATTTGAAGAAAAATACCATTAAAATTCCTAAAATTATTTGAGTCCTCTCTGGTACATAAGCAGGTACTTAAATATGGGAACATCTGATTCTGTTAATACCGACCAGGCACTAGTTATTCTGTGCATTTCTAAAATGGGGGTTTCACTGGTTGGGAGAAGAGTTCTGCCAGGACCTGTGCTACTTTCCATAGAAATTTCCCTGTATTAGTCTTCTTGCACCAAAAGCAAGGAGGCTGAGCCAGAGATCCACAAGTTAAATGGTGCACATGGCTCACTTGACTACCAGTTTAATCTGTGTGGGATACAGAGAAGTTAGAAGGAAGCAAAAGTCCTTCTGAATCCAACAGACAAGGCTACAGTGGAGACTGCAACAAGTACCAGTGTAAAGAAAGCTGAACTCTCGGGAAGGAAACACTACCAGTTTTCTCATGAAAGGATATGTTTAAAGAGTTACTGAATTTGCAGTAGAACTTTGTTTTAAAACTGCATGTTTATTTAGTTAAGTAACTAACAATTTTAAAATAAACACCACACTCCTTTCATGAACCTCATGTTCTGTCCTGTTCTGGCATGTTTAGTTTTTACTATGCCATGAGTGGACTCTTAACATAATAATCCAGAAGTGATATATTTATTTTACTGCAGCGACTGTGGGATTCTGAGAAGTGTTACAGTAATGTTTCCACAAGTGGAGGATATCTTCCTGAAACACAGAGCTCAGTGTGCCATGCTGAAATCATTTGTGGTAAGATTTAATGCACACACCACGTCAAACAAAAACTATTGAATAAAAAAGTCAGAACAGACAATGACACTGCTAAAATAGTCTTAAAACTAATAGAGAAACTGATGATCATTATTACAAGATAATGGGCACAAATGGTAATACATAAAATTACATCTAAAAAAAGAAAAAGCTTCTTTAATGTGAGGGTGATCAAACACTGGATCAAGTTGCCCAATAGGTTGTGGAGTTTGCATCTCTGGACATACTCAACACTCGACAAGACATGGTCTGGGGCAACCTGTTCTAGCTGACCCTACCTGAGGGGAGTGATTGGACTAGACGGCTTCCAGAGGTCACTTCCAACCTGAGTGATTCTGACTAACTGAAAGGACAAGCTGGAAGTTTTCAGGAGCCCCAGAATAAGGTCCCAAGATACTATGATTTAGGTCTTTGCTTTTATAAAAATGATTCCATTTCACCTAAGTTTTGTCTCATTTCCCTTTATTCTTATATTCTTTCTCCACTGGAAACTTGCTAGTACCTGAGAGAATCTTCTCATGGAAATTACTTTTACTAAGGGAAAAAAATTCCTAAGATACCAGATACAGTTTGAACAATGTTGGGGTTTTCCTTCCCCTCAAATGGTACGCACATACCTGTAAGAAACAGGTCAAACATTTTCAGTGTTATTTGTGTTAAGAACATCAGATGGCACTTCCCAAATACAATGCTAAAGGTATTGAGTAGACAAATTACTAGAGTAAAATAGATTTACTGGCTTCCCTTTGAGAAATTTTAATAACGAGAAGTGTCATTAATTAATAATTACTAACAGAACTCAGCTCATCTTTACTCATTTCCCATGGTAATTTCCACATTCAGCATTTGATTCATGTGAATTCATTGATCCTAAAGTATTTACCCAATCATTATAGGACAACAAAATAAACTTCAATAATAGCTACCAATCAATATAATCACTACTGCAGTATGTTTCACATTAATGATCCAACATTCAAACTT
Source organism: Syrrhaptes paradoxus (assembly GCA_013400615.1). Lineage (NCBI taxonomy): Eukaryota > Metazoa > Chordata > Aves > Pterocliformes > Pteroclidae > Syrrhaptes > Syrrhaptes paradoxus. The sequence goes on from VZTO01008586.1 coordinate 40,979, forward strand.
CAGTTTGCTTAAAATCCAGGTTCAATAGTACCTGTCTGTGTGCGTCAGGATACCATATTCACAGGAGGATTAAATATCCTTTAAATGTCAGTCCCTTGTACATAACATATTAGATTTTCCCCCTTCACCTTTATATCTCAAAACCCCTCACCATGAGAAGGACATTGAGGTGCTGGAGCAGGTCCAGAGAAGGGCAACAAAGCTGGTGAAGGGTCTGGAGCACAGGTCTTATCAGGAGTGGCCGAGGGAACTGAGGTTGTTGAGTCTAGAGAAGAGGAGGCNATGAAAAATACAAGCAAAGATACTTAAAATTCAGTATCGATCTACATTTACTTTCAGTTTCTCTTCTGAAATTATTCTGTGGCTAGAGAGTATAATTGATAATATTTCAGACTTCATGAAATCAATAGAACTACTGACTAATAGGTAAAGAAAACTAAACATTTCATACAAGAGTTCTTCAACATCTTGTTTATAGAAGCTGCAATAAAATCTCTCATGCAAAACATTTGCTAGCTTATCACAAAGATGCTCTTCATATAACTATAAATTCTTGAATTAAATCAATCTTTCCTCCACAATGAAACTTCTTCATACAAAGACACAGGTAGCATCATGTTTCTTTTCCCTGATTTCTCCGAGAGCTGCAAATACATCTCATCTCCTCTTGACTTTAGAAAAATATAAGTCATTTTGGATACATGGTCTTGTGGGATTTTGCATTTATATGATCAAAATGCTGTGACTATCTAATGGAATTTTGCTTATTAGGTCAAAATGTAGTTGTTAATAAAGTTAAAAAGCTTGTAAAAGTAATTTTCTACATGGAAGGGGCTTATAACAATGTTCAATCTGATTCTGCCCAAAAATCCTTAATTTTTTCCCTGGCTTCCCCATTTTTATCCTATTTTAATTCTCTTTCATCTCTTATTTAAAGTAATTATATTAAATTAATAATTAGTGAAGCCATTACTTATATAAAATACTCATATATAGCAATGAGCCATTGCTTGAAACCAAGTATTTATTTTGTGTTACAATTAAGTTTTATTTAAAATCATGACTCCTGAAACAACCATATCTGAAAACACTATTTAAAATAATTCTCAGTTTATTTAAATAAAACCTGTGCTTTTTAGTCTTAATGAATAAGGCATCGATTTTAATATTATATTTAAAAAATCAGGCATTAATTTTCTATTTCCCTTAAAGGTGTGGTCCTAATATTATTATCTCATGATGTTACAAGGTTTCAGACCAACCATGCCCGTATAAATGCTTTCAGAATGAGGGAATACTTTTGAATTATATATTTTTGACTTTTAAGTATTTTTAATTTGAAAAACTTAAGAAATTATTGTTTTAATTATGCTTGTCAGGAAACAAAATTTAAAAATTAAATTTTCCATTTACTTCATTTAGCAAATTGTAGAGTACAAACACACAAAAAAATTAACAGCCTTTAAAAAAAATGGTTTATTTTTTTTTTTTNACTTTTTAATTATATATTTTTGACTTTTAAGTATTTTTAATTTGAAAAACTTAAGAAATTATTGTTTTAATTATGCTTGTCAGGAAACAAAATTTAAAAATTAAATTTTCCATTTACTTCATTTAGCAAATTGTAGAGTACAAACACACAAAAAAATTAACAGCCTTTAAAAAAATG